>CM050164.1:39494767-39689767 GCA_027410445.1 Discoglossus pictus
GTGGCTCTTTGCCCCATGGATAATGGGCACCACAATCTGTAGGGCTCTAGTTCTTCATCCCTGCAAAGATTTGTGAACTGGAGATATTGGTAAATCCTAAGGGGGAGATTTACTAACTTATCGTAGAAACTGAATGAGCTGCATATGAAATATTCCCACTAAGAAACATAAATAGGTCCACAAAGTCAGTTCTGTAATTGTGTATGTACTAAGTATTAATATGGAACAGGATAAGGGTTAATAAAACAGTAAGAACACATTGAAAGAAGATAAACCCACTAAAGCACTCATTGGTATAGTTAGCAGTTTAGTATGGGAGTATATAAACTAATGGACCACGGACATTCCATACTTATCTCATGCTCTTTTTAAAAATGAGTCATTATAATTGGAAAATTATTTTTTAAAGTAAAAAAATAAATGCAGTCTTAATTTAACTATTACATGCAGTTGTTCTCTATGGTGGCTGGCCAATCTGTTTTGTGCATTCCTGATTTGTCTCCTGGGAGGGTAATCGTATTGTAGTTTGCACTCGTTTGCAAATCCATATAATTCTAAATTATACATTATTGTAAAGACATTTTAAGTAGAACTCAGTGGATATCTTATCTGCATCCAAATGTCCATCCTTCGTGATAAATTAGTTCAGGGTAAAACTCTAGGTATACTTAGAGTAAAGGATCATTTATTCTAATGTAGGGTTTTCATTTTTACTTTCTAAAATATTTACCCATTATGTGAGTTCGTCAAAAGAGCATGATATAAATATATGACATCAGTGGACATAAAATGTTATAATATCAGTATTAAAAAGTCCACATTAAACACAAGTTGAAGAGTCTAATGTACTAAAAAGCTATTGAATCGTAGCATCTATGTCCCATAGCATAATATAGGGATTAAGAATTTCTCAGTCATTTCATCTGTAGTACATCTGGTGTATATGTATATAGAGTGCACAGACTCTTGATGAAGAAAGCCAGGAGCGCAGTATTATATCTATATGCTCACTAGCGCCTGGTCAAGTCTATGTACTAAGGCAGAAGTCATGCAAATAATTTAGTGAGTAAACATAACTTTATATAAGTGTAATATGTGGAGTAACCATTCCATCCATCTATGTTAGAACAAGAGCCCTAGGGTTGAATTTCCGAAAAGCCCTTTCTTAAATTTGATAACATCTTTTGTTTCTTCCTTTTTTGTTCCCATTTCCATTTTATATTCCACCAATAATATCTCCCCATATACTTCACCTCCGTATTCCTTTCTTCCTCCCCATTTCCACTCCTTCACCGCTCTCTCTATTATCTTCCTATATTTCCCCTATTCCTTTCCTCCTCACCATTTCCCTTCTCTCTCCACCGGTCACCTGTCACCATTCTCTTCCACTCTTACTCTAATCATGATTCCTAGTTCCCATGCCTCTCTCACCCTTTCTTCTCACTTTCCCCATTATACCCAATTTCTGTACTCTCACTCTCAATTTGGCTTTGGGTGTTTTTTTTTAAATAAATGTTTATATGCATTATTTTGACTTAAGAATTTATTAGTGCCAATAAGTAGAATTTGCTGAATATGTATCAATATTAAGATTTTAAGTGTGTATAAATTTACTAATTTGGCAATAGAATAGGGCCCTGTGCCAGTTATTTTAAAGAGTAAAGTATCCTCACCCTCTTTAGTACATATGACCCACTTTCACTGTTAGGTAACTACAACATACTGCAATAGAATGTATTTGTGGTTCTTATCAGCTCTTTGTTAGTTTTCAAATCATCTTATGGTTTCTTTAAGATATGTGTCTTGATAATATTAAAACTATGACGCTTATGTATTTTATATGGAGTATTTAATACCTACATTTGCATTGCAAGGGTACAATGTGGCGAGACATAGTAATAGAATAATGGTTGATATCATTTTACCTATTATGCTACTTCTTTTTTATGTTAAACAAAGTAATCTGGTTTTCACCCTAAACAGGGTAAAATAAATGACCACTAGTTATACTTCTTAGAGAAAAGCTTTTTTTTGTTAAGTACACCGGTACCCAAATACACTCAAGCTCCCAGAAAGGATCATAAGTAAATGTGGAAATAATTACCAATACGTTTTGCTTGTAGTTTTTAAAGCGGAATATGGAAAAAGCAAATACGGGACAAATAGGCTAATATAAAAATATAAAAAAAATACAGAAAGAACATTCATTAATAATATAAAATAAAGATATTTCTTGTTCTTAGAACATTTCGTTTTGGTAAGTTATTATGAGGAAAACATCCAACTGTGTATTTGCTCAATATAAGTGGTAATAAATGACAGCTTGGATATAGATTTATATATATATATATATATATATATATATATATATATATATAGTGTCCAGTAATCCAGTTGAATAATCAGTATTGCAGTGAATAGTGATACCTTTTTTTATTGGACAAGCACTAAAGTGACAAGCTTTCGAGAGATAATGTCTCTCTTCATCAAGTTTAATAATATCTTTTATTTTTTCCTTTTTTGTTCCCTTTTTTTTGTTCCCTTTTCCATTCCATATTCCACCAATAATATCTCCTCATATACTTCACCTTGTTTCTCCACCTCTGGACCTTTCTCCATATTCGTTTCTTCCTCATCAGTTCCACTTCTTCACCGCTATCTCTATTATCTTCCTATATTTCCCCTATTCCTTATCGCTTATTGACTTGATAAAGAGAGGCATTATCTCTCGAAAGCTTGTCGCTTTATTATGAATAAGTTTGTCCAATAAAAAAGGTATCACTATTCACTGCAATACTCTGATTATTCAACTATATATATATATATATATATATATATATATATATATATAAATACAAAAGCTCAGGAAATATTATATGGGAAAAAAATATGCTTTATGGTTGTTAGATCCCATTTTTTTTTATATTTTATTGTTTTTTTACATATAAAATATACACTATACAAAAATACACATACATACAAACATAAACATTCATGTAGCTGCCATTACATTTCATATTGCACAAGTATATTAAAATGTAACAGTATACGTTGACCATATCAAACTTTTAGACAGGTAATTATTCCTGTGCCCTTTGTATTGACAATACATATTGATCCCATAATGCCCAGTTTGCACAAAGGGCCTTGTTTATGGGATTAAATTCTAAATTCTTCCTCATAATTTCCTGATTAATTTTTATTGTGTTTACTACTTCATTCCATGAGGGAGTTATCGGTTGTTTCCAGTATTTTGTTTAGAGACGTTTTACAATCTAAAGAATATGAGATATTAAGAATGTTGCTTGTGGAGCAACCGTATTTATATCTAGATGTAATGGGCCATCTGAGGGGTGCCTGTTAGATGGTTGTTAGATCTCATTGACCCACAAAAACAGCAAAGTCAGTAAGTTCTTGGAGAAAATTGCCTATAAAATAAATAAATTGTATTTTGTGATACGCCAGATAACGAGCACACCAGTGGATCATTAGTAAAGGTACAATCTATCATACTAATAATACAATGAATTTATATGACATTTATAATAGAATAGTCAGTTAAACTAAAACTGTACCACACATTCATCTGGCATTATAAAAAGTGGTGTTAAAAGGGCATAGTAAAAGGTTTAAATATGGTAAAAGCATAAGTAAAAAAAAAGATTATCGGATGAATGCTTTTTAAATATTATTCACCTTTTTTAATTGTGTTTGTCAATCAGCTTTTATGGTCTTCCCTTTTCTTATTGTGAGAAACGAATCATTGCTGAAGATGGCTAATTACTACTTGGAGTTGTACACATGCTCAGTGTGATTGGAATTAGTGCATAGAGCCTGAGAGCACAGTCCAGTATTTCTAGACTAGAATGGCTGTATGACTAGTAAAAACTGCACATTTTAATGTAAGTTTAATGTAAGAAAGTACATTTAGTATCATAAAGGTGATTCAAAGTGCCTGTTACTGCCAATAGTTTTAAGTTGTACCATATTTGGGACCTTTAGAAATAAACAAGCAGAAACAAAAATTATGTATAGTGCCATGGTCATAGCTTTACACCTGTTATTTAAAGAAAAAAAACAGAGTTAGGTAAATCTAAGACCCCTATATTATATTATATATCTATGGATGCTATTTTTCAAGTTGGGGGTCTTTATGAGTTCCCTCACCTTAGTGAATTTAGATCCACACTGGAAAATGGCTCACTAAGGTGTTTGTCACTTATGAGATACATCACTCCTGTCCCTATTTTATCCTAGGAAGCATATTAAACACTTATCTCTTTTACAATCTCAGATCATGTTTAATACTTAGCTTTATTTATATGCTAATTAATCAAACAACTTAAAGGAGCACTGTAGCACTGCATATAGCATATATTTATTTGATCTACAATGGAAAACAGGCAAAATGTTTTAGAATATAAAAAAAAAAAGCATCCTCTAATGTTTTACCTTTTATATATAATTATTCTGTATTTGGTTTCTTCTTGGGTAGGAGAATGCTCGGGAGGTTCCTACATGCACAATATGTGGCAGCTACAACTACCAGTACTTTCAACAGGACTAATGCAAAGGTCATTAGTTTATAGGGACACATCCTCCTGAGAAAGTAGAGTCAACATAATGTGAAAATCATATATGGAAACCTGTAGCTGAAACTAACGTTGTATAAAATAATGTGAAATGTGTATTTTTTTTAATAAAAGTACATGCATTTAGGAAAATAATAAATCCTGTGAACACTAGGTGGCTGCATTTATAAAAATGTAGCAGAAGGATCCCTTACACAGTGTGTTTCATTAATATCCACTTTTGTGTTAGTTTTACTATGAGATTTTAAAAGCAGTGAAACCAAAATACAGTAAACTCCCCGTTACCCTCAAAATGCCTTTAAAAAGGCATTAGCACCTAAATTAGGCAAAAGGTTAGTTTTTTTTTTTGCAGTCTTGAACTGCTGAATTGTGCCGGATAGTGCCGGTTTAGCAGTTTTTTTTTTTTAAATGGGGAATTGATGCCTGTGCCGGTGCCGGTTGCTTGAGAGTGTCGGTTGGTTAGGTGCCGGATAACCAGGATTTTACTGTATCTGGTAATGTGAAACGTCAGAGCCCTCTGTGAATATATACTACTTTTTTATTAGTTCCTAATATAATTACTCAGCTGGGAATGACTTTGGATTAAGATAATAGAACATTTAGTTCTATTGAAAAACTGACATTTTGAAGTGCCATTTAAAAGGCGCCTGAAGTGACCATATATATTTTTTGTACAGTGGCGAGAGTAGAAAAGTATATGGAAAGAGTGTCTTCCTTTTATAAAATTCCTGCTACATTAATTGAGTTATAGTGATGTTAAGATGCTTCTAACCTGCCCTTGCATTGTTAAAATACATAATGAGATGCTAATTAGAATTTCCAACCTTAGCTTAGATTACATATATTGTTCTTTTTCACCTGTTGCATATAAAATATATGCTTATTGCAGTGACTGCGCTGAGAAGTGGTAGATATTGGTCCAAGTCTCACCATAACTTTTTTCTTATATTATTTTTTATTTTGGTCACAAGATAAAACTGTAAAAATATATTAACCTTGATGATCTAAGACAAATATGGTGGTAGCAATACTGACAAGTAAAGATGTTATATTTCCAGTATTAGCTCAATGTTACTTATATTGTTCTTTTTCACTATGAAAAGTAAGTAGACATGTGTTTGAATCCTACTGCATCATTATTTAATTATTTATTTTTAAATAGTAATTTTTATTTTGGCAACAAGAAAAATATACATATATTGTAAACTTGAGAGAACCAGAAGGGATATAATTACCTGGGAAGATTTTAGAGGCTATACGAGCAATCCCAAAATATTACAAAATCTAAGTCAATTCTTGATCAACTTAAAACAAATATGCATATTTTCCACATGTTTTTCCACCCGCTATCTGATGGTGAATATTGCGTATAATGACATTGGTGTCCCTTTAAAAATACGTTTAAATGAAAGTGCAAGTCCTAGTAGAAGGACCTTCCATTTGAAGCTCAAGTTTTCTACGAGAACTGTCCAAACTGGAATATCTAAAGAGTTTAATTAAAATGCTTTCGTGCTTATGGGTTATAAAGCTTCACAACCAAGACAAGTTTTTTTCACAAAATTGAGTGGTCATAAAACCCTAGAGGAAATATATAGATAGGGGATGGATAGAGTAATATATAGATAGGGGATGTATAAAGTCATATACTGTATGCATAGGGAATGGATAGAGTAATAAATAGATGGGGGATGGATTGAGTAATATATAGATAGGGGATGGAAAAAGTCATATATAGATAGGGGATGGATAGAGTAATATATAGATAGGGGATGTATAAAGTCATATACTGTATGCATAGGGAATGGATAGAGTAATAAATAGATTGGGGATGGATAGAGTAATATATAGGTAGGGAAAAGATAGGGAATGGATAGAGTAATATATAGATAAGGAATAGATAGTGTAATATATAGGTAGGGAATAGATAGGTGATGGATAGAGTATATATAGATAAGGCATGGATAGAGTAATATGTAGATATGAGATGGATAGAGTAATATATAGATAGGGGATGGATTGAGTAATATATAGATAGGGAATATATAGAGTAATATATAGGCAGGGAATAGATAGGTTATGGGTAGAGTATATATAGATAGGGCATGGATAGAGTTATATGTAGATAGGGCATGGATAGAGTTATATGTAGATAGGGGATGATAGAGTAATATTTAGATATGGGATGGATAGAGTAATATGTAGATATGGGATGGATAGAGTAATATATAGAGAGGGGATAGATTGAGTAATATATAGATAGGGGATGGATAAAGTAATA
The DNA here is from genome assembly GCA_027410445.1 of Discoglossus pictus. Lineage (NCBI taxonomy): Eukaryota > Metazoa > Chordata > Amphibia > Anura > Alytidae > Discoglossus > Discoglossus pictus. The sequence goes on from CM050164.1 coordinate 39,501,638, forward strand.
TATAGCTAGGGGATGGATAGAGTAATATATAGGTAGGGAATAGATAGGGCATGGATTGAGTAATATATAGATAGGGAATGGATAGAGTAATATATAGATAGGGGATGGATAGAGTAATCTATAGATAAGGGATGGATAGAGTAATATATAGATAGGGGATGGATAAAGTAAAGGGAGGCAATCCAAAAAAAATTGAAGATATGTATAAAAAAGGGAGATGGCAGAGGAAAAAAAGATAAAAAAATAATAAAATGATTTTAATGACTGGTTGTACAATGCTATTTGATATGTAAACTGTTTATATATTAGTATTTACATTTGAGGAAACTAACTGATAAGTATGAGACTTTACTAGGAATGTAAACTTATGTTTTGCATATATTGGTTGATACCATTGCACTATATGTAACAAAAACTATTTATTTCTGCCAGCTGCAATTATCCCAATCAATCTTCCAAGCAACATACTCTGCCAATGGCACAGCATTATCTGAAAGTTGGGAGCAATGTGGACTGATGATAAGAGATTAGTGTATTCATCAAGTGGTGATAGTTGTCTTATTTTTCTTAAGTGGTAAAAAGTAAATCCATTTTCACTAATTTATCTCTACGTGTGATGGTAAAACAGTTGAAAGAACAAAATGATGGTTGTTTTATCTTCAGTGATTTACATGTTCCATTACAGCCAAGGATTTGCTGCACATATATCTAATCAAACACATATTGAGGATTGTTTTCAATTGGATAAATCAGGACAAGATCCAAGTAAGATGGAAGAAATGGCTACGATTTGACATTGTTTCACAATAAAGGAAAGTAGCCAAAATTACATTTTTCTTGCACTTTTCATTGTTTGAATATATAAGTTAATAACGTATCTATAACATTTTATAACATGCTTGTTAGCAATTAACCAGCCAATGGTCCTCTTTGGATATGTATAATTCAGTTGTAACAGCTCTCCTATCGTCCTTTTAAAAGGGCTAACAACAGGACCTACATGTTTTAATTAGGAATAAAATTAATATTCAATAATTTAAAAATGCATTATTCAACTTTAAACTTACTCACACACTTCAGACTCAGCTAGTTACTGATGGTGTCCACTCACTCAGTGCTAAATTTTCAGGCAAAACATTATATCAAAACAATCGTCTTCATTGGCTGGCGGTTTGCCTGTGTTAAAGGGTTTTGCCTTGGAAACAAGCTTTTGCTGTGGAGCCAGCATATGGTTGCTTGTTTGGCCTCTTATAAGATTGTTCTTAAAACCCTTTAAACCTTACGCTCAGCCCTTACTTTCCCCCTTGACAACCTTATCAGGCAGAAGATAAAGAGCTAAACTGGAGGCGGATAAACTAATCTTTGAAAGTGAATTTAATATTGGTATTACAAATCATTATACATGAATATTAATGATGATTCATATATAATTACAACTAGTTCATCTTATTAGGACATTACATTTATCTGTTAACCTTTTGTATATGAAACTTGTAGAGCTAGTTGTTACTGTATTTCAACTTTACATGTTTGTTTAATATAATATTCTTGGTAAACACCAATGCTCACACAGTATTCTTGGGACGATAATATTCTGTCACTGCAGTAAAGCTAAACAAAATTGTTAACTTGAATAGATTTTTTTTCTCAAATAAAACATAATGTAGGTTTTTACCTGTCTAAACATTATATTGTTAGAGAAAACAAATTAAGCATTTTCTACCATCCTCAAGTAATTAAAAAGTTGCAATGCTCGGGATTAAACTGTGTGTTAATGGAGAGATGCCAAATTATTTAAAAGGAAGGAGGAAGAAATGTGTAGAACAGAGAAATGCTACACGGGGTTATATGCATTATTATTTACTATTTATATATAGACAAATGTATTCCTTAATATAAAGCTTCCCATCACATATATAGTTGTGAGCATACGAGCCCGCTCGAGCCGTTGCTCACGCTTGCGGGCTCGCACAACTCACAACTCCTCCTGCCTGCTCGCCGCTCTTAACTCCTCCCCCGCCGCTCATAACTCCTCCCCCGCCGCTCATAACTCCTCCCCCGCCGCTCATAACTCCTCCCCGGCTGCTCTCAACACCTCCCCCCTGCTGCCTTCAACACCTCCCCCCTGCTGCCCTCAACTCCTCCCTGGGGAAGGACCGGCAGACATGCTGGGGACTGAGGTGAGAGAGACAGCCTGGAGGGAAAGAGAGACAAGAGAGACAGGAGGGACACAGACAGGGAGAGTCAGGAGGGACACAGATAGAGACAGGAGGGACACAGAGAGAGAGTGACAGGAGTAACACAGAGAGAGACAGGAGGGACACAGATATAGAGACAGGAGGGACACAGATATAGAGACAGGAGGGACAGAGAGAGACAGGAAGGACATGGATGGAGGGTCACAGATAGAGAGACAGGAGGGACACAGACAGGGAGAGTCAGGAGGGACACAGACAGAGAGAGAGAGAGAGACAGGAGTAACACAGAGAGAGTCAGGAGGGACACGGATGGAGAGACACAGACAGAGAGAGACAGGAGGGACACAGATAGAGAGACAGGAGGGACACAGACAGAGAGAGACAGGAGGTACACAGAGAGAGAGAGAGAGACAGGAGGTACACAGAGAGAGAGAGAGAGAGAGAGAGACAGGAGGTACACAGAGAGAGAGAGAGAGAGACAGGAGTACACAGATAGAGAGACAGGAGGGACACGGATAGAGAGACAGGAGGGACAGAGAGAGACAAGAGGGACACGGATAGAGAGACAGGGACACGGATAGAGAGACAGGGACACGGATAGAGAGACAGGAGGGACACGAATAGAGAGACAGGAGGGACACAGAGAGACAAGAGGGACACGGATAGAGAGACAGGAGGGACACGGATAGAGAGACAGGAGGGACACGGATAGAGAGACAGGAGGGACACGGATAGAGAGACAGGAGGGACACGGATAGAGAGACAGGAGGGACACGGAGAGAGAGACAGGAGGGACACGGATAGAGAGACAGGAGGGACACGGATAGAGAGACAGGAGGGACACAGACACACAGAGAGAGAGACATGAGAGAGAGACACAGACAGGAATGAGGGACAGAGAGAGACACAGACAGGAATGAGGGACAGAGAGAGACACAGACAGGAAGGAGGGACAGAGAGAGACACAGACAGGAGGGAGGGATATAGAGAAAGATTGACAGGAGGGAGGGATAGAGAGAGAGACAGGAAGGAGGGACAGAGAGAAAGATTGACATGAAGGAGGGACAGAGAGATGAGAAAAGTGGAGTGGAAGTGACAGGGGAGGGAAAGCGGGGTAGAAGAGACAAGGGAAGGGAGAGGGGTGGAAGAGACACAGGAAAGGGAAATGGGGGAAGAGACACAGGAAAGGGAAATGGGGGAAGAGACACAGGGAGGAAGAGAAGGGAAAATAAACGGGAGGGAGGGAAGAGACACAAGGGAGGGGGAGAGGGGTTGAAGAGACACGGGCGGGAGAGAGGGGAAAGGGGACACATGGTAGGGGGAAGAGATACAGGGGTGGAAAGGGGGGAAGAGACACATGGGGGAGAGGCGCTCATTGCGAGGCCCATGATGAGCTTCGAAGGTGCTTAGTAAAGTAGAGGGGGGAGTGGCTCTCATTGAGCACCTACCGTCATAATGTATTCCTTAATATAAAGCTTCCCATCACATATATAGTTGTGAGCATACGAGCCCGCTCGAGCCGTTGCTCACGCTTGCGGGCTCGCACAACTCACAACTCCTCCTGCCTGCTCGCCGCTCTTAACTCCTCCCCCGCCGCTCATAACTCCTCCCCCGCCGCTCATAACTCCTCCCCCCGCTCATAACTCCTCCCCGGCTGCTCTCAACACCTCCCCCCTGCTGCCTTCAACACCTCCCCCCTGCTGCCCTCAACTCCTCCCTGGGGAAGGACCGGCAGACATGCTGGGGACTGAGGTGAGAGAGACAGCCTGGAGGGAAAGAGAGACAAGAGAGACAGGAGGGACACAGACAGGGAGAGTCAGGAGGGACACAGATAGAGACAGGAGGGACACAGAGAGAGAGTGACAGGAGTAACACAGAGAGAGACAGGAGGGACACAGATATAGAGACAGGAGGGACACAGATATAGAGACAGGAGGGACAGAGAGAGACAGGAAGGACATGGATGGAGGGTCACAGATAGAGAGACAGGAGGGACACAGACAGGGAGAGTCAGGAGGGACACAGACAGAGAGAGAGAGAGAGACAGGAGTAACACAGAGAGAGTCAGGAGGGACACGGATGGAGAGACACAGACAGAGAGAGACAGGAGGGACACAGATAGAGAGACAGGAGGGACACAGACAGAGAGAGACAGGAGGTACACAGAGAGAGAGAGAGAGACAGGAGGTACACAGAGAGAGAGAGAGAGAGAGACAGGAGGTACACAGAGAGAGAGAGAGAGAGACAGGAGTACACAGATAGAGAGACAGGAGGGACACGGATAGAGAGACAGGAGGGACAGAGAGAGACAAGAGGGACACGGATAGAGAGACAGGGACACGGATAGAGAGACAGGGACACGGATAGAGAGACAGGAGGGACACGAATAGAGAGACAGGAGGGACACAGAGAGACAAGAGGGACACGGATAGAGAGACAGGAGGGACACGGATAGAGAGACAGGAGGGACACGGATAGAGAGACAGGAGGGACACGGATAGAGAGACAGGAGGGACACGGATAGAGAGACAGGAGGGACACGGAGAGAGAGACAGGAGGGACACGGATAGAGAGACAGGAGGGACACGGATAGAGAGACAGGAGGGACACAGACACACAGAGAGAGAGACATGAGAGAGAGACACAGACAGGAATGAGGGACAGAGAGAGACACAGACAGGAATGAGGGACAGAGAGAGACACAGACAGGAAGGAGGGACAGAGAGAGACACAGACAGGAGGGAGGGATATAGAGAAAGATTGACAGGAGGGAGGGATAGAGAGAGAGACAGGAAGGAGGGACAGAGAGAAAGATTGACATGAAGGAGGGACAGAGAGATGAGAAAAGTGGAGTGGAAGTGACAGGGGAGGGAAAGCGGGGTAGAAGAGACAAGGGAAGGGAGAGGGGTGGAAGAGACACAGGAAAGGGAAATGGGGGAAGAGACACAGGAAAGGGAAATGGGGGAAGAGACACAGGGAGGAAGAGAAGGGAAAATAAACGGGAGGGAGGGAAGAGACACAAGGGAGGGGGAGAGGGGTTGAAGAGACACGGGCGGGAGAGAGGGGAAAGGGGACACATGGTAGGGGGAAGAGATACAGGGGTGGAAAGGGGGGAAGAGACACATGGGGGAGAGGCGCTCATTGCGAGGCCCATGATGAGCTTCGAAGGTGCTTAGTAAAGTAGAGGGGGGAGTGGCTCTCATTGAGCACCTACCGTCAAGTAGAGGGGGGAAAAGGTAGGGGGGGAGAGGCTCGCAATGAGCGCCAAAGGCGTTCATCGCAAGGCCAGTTAAGTAGAGGGGGAGAGGCTTGCAATTTGTGGCAAACACCATTGCCAGGCTTCAAATTTTATTGCCGTCATTTTTGACGGGCAAGTGGCTAGTAAATAATAATGCTAAAGAATAAACTGAGGGAGCATAAAATCTTAGTGGGTATTAGAGATATGAAATTGCTTGATCGTGGTCCAGTGAAGCAGCTGAGTCCGTAAAAAAAGGTGTTCACTGTTTTCTGAAGGAGATTTTGATAAGTGGGCATAAAGGAAGATGGTTGTAAGCTTGTCTGAATAGATGAGTTATGGTGTTTGAAGTTGCCCAAGGGTAGGAGGAAGTCTGATAGAGTAAGGAAGGGCATACCATAAGATGGATAATGGCATCATGGGAGAACTCCTGGAGACAAGAGCGAGACGAGGTAATGTTGGATAAAGAGACACACTTGATACTTTGTGGGTAAAGGTTAGGAGAGTACTTGGAGATCAGATGCATTATGTATGTGGGTATTGCTGTGAGCACTCTGTTTGCCTTTACATATGGAAAACACTGTACAATGAGAGGTCTCTGATTATTACTATGAATGAAATTGCCCCTATTCGATATTGTAGGAAAGATTATCTCTGCAATGACGAGAATAAACACAAACCTGCTACAGAGGAAAATATCTTTATAAAAACATCTTAAACAAATGCGTAAATAATAAAATCTTAAGTAAAGAATAGAAATTAGGATCAAGGGCTTTCAAATATATCAACAAAGGCTGGAAAGCAGCTAAAGGGAATACCCAATATTATATGACATAAATGACAGGAAATGTTGAGGAATTAAGGAATGGGTTTGGGAAGGCAGATTTGGGGCTTTGCCTTGCGTATTATAGGAAAGTAGAGTCATGGCAGCTTGCTCTTATCTGTGATTAATGTTTCTATCACTAAATTAGTTTTACAAATTTTCAGAAATCTTCTTGGTAAACTATATATAGGTAATCTCCATTACTATTGTATATATTTTCCTTTTGACAACAGCACGCCAGGTTCATCGCTCAGTCACTTCCCCTCTGAGCTCCATCAAGCTCATGATCATTGCTTCAGTGACCTCATCTATCCATCTCCGCCTCTGTCGGCCCCTTCTTTGTGAGGATGAGGAGGGGGGTTGAGGATGGGGGGTTGAGGTTGAGGAGGGAGGTTGAGGAGGGGGTTGAGGATGAGGAGGGGGTTGAGGATGAGGAAGGGGGCTGAGGATGAGGAGGGAGGTTGAGGATGAGGAGGGAGGTTGAGGAGGGGGTTGACGATGAGGAGGGGTGTTGAGGTTGAGGAGGGTGGTTGAGGAGGGGGTTGAGGAGGATGGGGTTGAGGATGAGGGGGTTGATGAGGGAGGTTGAGGATGAAGAGGGATGATGAGGAGGGAGGTTGAGGATGAGGAGTGGGGTTGAGGAGGGAGGTTGAGAATGAGGAGGGGGAAGAGACACAGGGAAGGGAGAGGGGGGATGAGACACAGGGAAGGGAGAGGGGAGAAGAGACACGGGAGAGAGAGGGGGACACAAGAGGGGGACACAGAGAGCACAAGAGGGACACAGGGGGCAGCACATTTCCCACCCTCGGCTTATACTCGAGTCACTCATTTTACCCAGTATTTTGTGGTAAAATAGGTGCGTAGGCTTATACTAGGGTCGGCTTATACTCGAGTATATACGGTATTTTAACTTGTTTTAGACATTCAAATGTGAACACAGATGTACTGTTTATTTACTTTACATATATATATATATATATATATATATATATTTATTTATATAAAACCATTAATACATTAGTAAGCTCATTTGCATGTCTAAAACACAAATTGCATGCAAATGCGAATACAATGTACTTCACTCTTTCAATTTAAAAACAAAAGAATATATATATATTTATTGATATATTAGCTGCTGCTTAAACATTGTGTATTATATCTTTTCCATGTAGGTTGTATATATTTACTTTAAGTGCTTTATAACAACAGGTGTAAGTCCTGAAGTGGACAATGTAAATGTGGTTCTGGCATTGCTCAAATTGCAGTGGAAATATTGTAATTCTGGGATTTTCAAAGAGAAAATGTATGTGTGGGGGTCTACTTGTTTTCAACGTGTATATTTATATGTACACATCAGTGTGTAATTTTCTTGCTGTACCTGGAGGCTTTCTTTTATTCTACTACCCATCACAGGCTTACTGAATTTCAGACCTCAATAGTAAATTACAGATTTTTTTGTAAGTTCTTTCATCTACCGAGTCCAGAAATGGATTTGTACATTACAGTAAGTGTGTAAGTAGTTGCTTGTTGGCATTACATTAGTAGATTCTTAGAAACTGGGTTACCAGCAAGTAATCTGTCCCAGATGGCCTCTTTGTAATATATGTAAGCTCAGAGTCTTGATGTAATAAGAAGCACCAATTGATTAGGAACTAAATACAAGAAGCACTATTGGAGTAATGAGTGGTTTCCAAAGCAAAGGCATTCGCTACTTCACAAAATCGCTGAAAAACAGGCCTGCTATACAGATGCATGCGAATGAAAACAGAGAGAATATATTGTTAGACAGTAAATAGTCATTTCCATCTGTAATGTAGCAATGGAACATAAAGGTCTATTATTATGCTTATTGTAGGTGTGCTTAATATGTCACATTGAGATGTAAAACACAACTCAAATGTTTTAAAACAACTTTTGTTAGATGCCTACATGGAACTAACCAAACTAATGATTTGTATATATATATATATATATATATATTAGTATCTGGTATCATCAAATACAGATCTCATTGGATAGGCCATTTATAACAAATAAATTACCAATGGCATTGATTGCAGTCTATTTTATTTTTCTTACAAAAAAGGACAACTCTTAAAAAGCTATCAAAATAAAATAGCCAAAACAAATATATTAACAAAAGAGTAAGTTTCTGCTCTAATTACTCTTGTTTAACCTATGGTATGGTTTTGTTACATGATGCAGTTGGTCAATCTAGCCCCTTTGTCACTTTTTGATTTATCCTTTGGACAAAAATAAAAACTTTCCAATTTAATTTACTGGCGCATGTATAAACCTGTTATTATGTATTTTTAAAGAAAGATCTTGGAGAGATACAGACTTTCAATGTATTACAACTAACAATTATTAATTACTAAAATGTAAACATTTTATGCCTCCAAAATCTAATATTTAACATTGGGATACCTCTACATAATATGAAGTAAAAATGACCAGAAATTATACATTTTTACATCTATGCTATAACTAGCACATAATTTATTTATTTTTTTGTGTCGTTCAGTTGTTTCCAGCTATCCATGACCTCATGGACCAAAACACACCAGGACATCTTATGTCCATGGTCGCTCATGGCAGAGATACTGGAGTGGGTTGCCAGTTCCTTCTCCAGTGGGCTACAGCATACAGCTCCTGGTATTCCTAGGTGGTCTCCCATCCAAGTACTGACCAGGCCCAACCCGGCTTGGCATCAGGGTGGTGTTACCACTTGGTTCCCTGACTTGGAATTGAACCCAGGTCACAGTGGTGAAAGCACTGAATCCTAACCACCAGGGAAACACCTAATTAATCTAATGTTAAAAAAAACTGCTGTATATGGAAGGGTGTGGATCTTTATTAATGTTTAATTATTGGTCAAGATTATACCTTGGAGATACGTGGTTGTGTGTTCTAGTTTTATTTTTCTGTTCGGCATTTATTTAGTCCAAAGGAGATCATGAAGTTTTGTTATATTAATGACAACATTTGAAGCATTACACTCTAGTTTGAATCTTAGTTTAATAGTTTATAGGCTTTTAAGGAAGGACACTAATAAAAGATGTTAGTGCAATATTTCTAATTACTGTCTTTCTTGGAAATGGGTATTTCTTACAAAAGGTTTCATACAAAGTTTCTTACCAATATTTTCCCCGGGAGAATTAACTAGACCCAAAACTGAAAGCCCTAAGACTTAAGAAGCCATTTTATATGGAAAAGCTTAAAGAAAACAGGGGCTTAAAAATGACCTTATCTGTTACGCACAAAAGAAACCCACACTTGATCTTACTCATAGTCTTCCTTACGTATTGTCATCAGATTCCCAGTGTGTTTCTTAATACCTCCTAACATAAAGTGGCCAAAGAGGGATGCTTACATTTTTTTTTAACAGAAGATGTATTATTCACTATAGGTGCACACTGCTCTATACAAATATATTTTCTGTAGAACAAACACACACCAGGCTCCTATCTTTCTCCTGAACTGTTAAAGAAAAAAAGCACAAAGAACCAGGGAATATAGAGAGGGCCATGTTTAAGATCAGAAGACTTACATTCAAAAGATATTTAAGAGACTGGAAGGGATAAAGGGATGTTCTCTCAAAAAAGGGACTGCTCAACAACTGAGGGACACTTGGGAAGTATGGACACATGAGTTAGATCAGCTTATAACTATAGCAAGGTCAAATTAAAAAATGTATATGTATATACATACAGTGCCTTGCAAAAGTATTTACCCCCTTGGCATTTTTCGTGTTTTGTTGCCTCACAACCTGGAATTAACATGGATTGTTTGAGGATTTGCATCATATAATTTACAGAACATGGCCACAACTTTGAAGATGTTTTTTTTTATTGTGAAGCAAACAACAAATAGGACAAAATAACAGAAAAAGTCAATGTGCATAACTATTCATCCCCCTAAAGAAAATTCTTTGTAGAGCCACCATTTGCGGCAATCACAGCTCCAAGTCGCTTTGGATAAGTCTCTTGCCACATCTTACCACTGGGATTTTTGCCATTCCTCCTTGCAAAACTGCTCCAGCTCCTTCAAGTTGGATGATTTGCGCTTGTGAACAGCAATCTTTAAGTGTGACCACAGATTTTCTATTGGATTGAGGTCTGGGCTTTGACTGGGCCATTCCAACACATTTACATGTTTCCCCTTAAACCACTCAAGTGTTGCTTTAGCAGTGTGTTTGGGGTCATTGTCCTGCTGGAAGGTGAACCTCCGCCCTAGCCTCAAATCACGCACAGAGTGGTACAAGTTTTGCTCAAGAATATCCCTGTATTTAGCACCATCCATCTCTCCCTCAACTTTGACCAGTTTCAAAGTCCTGGCTGTTGAAAAACATACCGACAGCATGAGGCTGCCCCCACCATGTTTCACTGTGGGGATGGTGTTCTTTGGGTGATAGGATGTGTTGGGTTTGCGCCAGACATAGCATTTTCTTTGATGGCCGAAAAGTTAAATTTTAGTCCCATCAGACCAGAGCACCTTCTCCATACATTTTGGGAGTCTCCCACATGCCTTTTCGCAAACTCAAAACATGCCGTTTTGTTTTTTGCTGAAAGTAATGGCTTTCTTCTGGCCACTCTACCATAAAGCCCAACTCTATGGAGCGTACGGCTTATTGTCCTCCTATGTACAGATACTCCAGTCTCTACAGTGGAACTCTGCAGCTCCTCCAGGGTTACCTTCAGTCTCTGTGCTGCCTCTGATTAATACCCTCCTTGCCCGGTCCGTGAGTTTTTTTGGGCGTCCGTCTCTTAGGAGGTTTGCTGTTGTGCCATGTTCTTTCCATTTGGTTATGATAGATTTGATGGTGCTCTAGGGAATCATTAAAGATTGGGATATTTTTTTATAACCTAACCCTGACTTGTACTTTTCAACAACATTGTCTCTTACTTGCTTGGAGAGTTCCTTGGTCTTCATGGCAGTGTTTGGTCAGTGGTGCCTCTTGCTTAGGTGCTACAGCCTCTTTGGCCTTTCAAAAAAGGTGTGTATATGTAATAACAGATCATGTGACACTTAGATTGCACACAGGTGGACATCATTTCACTAATTATGTGACTTCTGAAGGTAATTGGTTGCACCAGAGCTTTTTATGGGCTTCATAACAAAGGGGGTGAATACATACAGTGGATATAAAAAGTCTACACACCCCTGTTAAAATATCAGGTTTCTGTGCTGTAAAAAAATGAGACAAAGAAAAATCATTTCAGAACTTTTTCCACCTTTAATGTGACCTATAAACTGTACAACTCAATTGAAAAACAAACTGAAATCTCTTAGGTAGAGGGAAGAAAAAATATAAAAATAAAATAATATGGTTGCATAAGTATGCACACCCTTAAACTAATACTTTGTAGAAGCACCTTTTGATTTTATTACAGCACTCAGTCTTTTTGGGTATGAGTCTATCAGTATGGCATATTTTGACTTGGCAAGATTTGCCCACTCTTTGCAAAAACGCTCCAAATCTGTCAGATTGCGAGGGCATCTCCTGTGCACAGCCCTCTTCAGATCCCCCCTCAATCGGATTCAGGTCTGGGCTCTGGCTGGGCCATTCCAAAACTTTAATCTTTTTCTGGTGAAGCCATTTCTTTGTTGATTTGGATGTATGCTTTGGGTCGCTGTCATGCTGAAAGATGAAGTTCCTCTTCATGTTCAGCTTTCTAGCAGAAGCCTGAAGGTTTTGTGCCAATATTGACTGGTATTTGGAACTGTTCATGATTCCCTCTATCTTAACTAAGGCCCCAGTTCCAGCTGAAGAAAAACAGCACCAAAGCATGATGCTGCCACCACCATGCTTCACTGTGGGTATGGTGTTCTTTTGGTGATGTGTAGTGTTGTTTTTGCGCCAAACATATCTTTTGGAATTATGGCCAAAAAGTTCAACCTTGGTCTCATCAGACCATTACACCTTTTCCCACATGCTTTTGGGAGACTTCAGATGTGTTTTTACAAAATGTAGCCTGGCTTGGATGTTTTTCTTCGTAAAAAAAAGGCTTTCGTCTTGCCACTCTACCCCATAGCCCAGACATATGAAGAATATGTGAGATTGTTGTCACATGTACCACACAGCCAGTACTTACCAGATATACCTGTAGCTCCTTTAATGTTTATTTAGGCCTCTTGGTAGCCTCCCAGACCAGTTTTCTTCTCGTCTTTTCATAAATTTTGGAGGGAGCTTCAGTTCTTGTTAATGTCACTGTTGTGCCATATTTTCTCCACTTGATGATGACTTCACTGTATTCCATGGTATATCTAATGCCTTGGAAATTCTTTTGTACCCTTCTCCTGACTGATTCCTTTTAACAATGAGATCCCTCTGATGCTTTGGAAGCTCTCTGTGGACCATGGCTTTTGCTGTGGGATGTGACTAAGAAAATTTCAGGAAAGACCAACTAGAGCAGCTGAACTTTATTTGGGGTTAATCAGAGGCACTTTAAATGATGGCAGGTGTATGCTGACTGCTATTTAACACTATTTGGAATGTGATTGCATAATTCTGAACACAGCTACATCCCCAGTTATAAGAGGGTGTGCAGACTTATGCAACCACATTATTTTTCTTCCCTCCACCCCAAAGATTTTAGTTTGTTTTTCAATTGAGTTGTACAGTTTATAGGTCACATTAAAGGTGGAAAAAGTTCTGAAATGATTTATCTTTGTCTATTTGTTTTACAGCACAGCAACCTGACATTTTAACAGGGGTGTGTAGACTTTTTATATCCACTGTATATAAAGTGAATAGTACCTTTGTGATTCTATTTGAATTGAATGTCTAAATAAATAACTTAATAAACTTATTTTTTAGACATTTAAATAGAACCAGAAATGTACTATTAATTTTCTGTACTACTGTACTATATGTAAAAAAAAAAAAAAAAAAAAATATATATATATATATATATATATATATAAAGTTTTATATATATATTTATATATATTAATGTATACAACTAAAACAATTATTTTAGAAACAAGATTTACTGGGGCAAAAATGAAAAACATGAAAATAAGCTACTGTAACCTATAATGTAAATCTCATGCAGATTAATATCCAATTATCATAACAATAATATATCAGTCTCTAAGTGGTTAACAGTAGTCTCAATAGTAAGTATAAAAACACTATATATAAAGAAGAAATAAAGTCACCTGAAAAACTATCAGGTAACCCCATAGAGGGATAATAACTTGTACTTGTAATCAATGTAGTATCCTTCAAACACCATATAGACAATTAAAAAATCATAATTTATTGCTACATAGTTAAAAGAATGCAAGTATGTACAGTCGTCACCTTGGATGTATCAATGAAAAATGACTTAATAAACATAGGCCCTCATTCAATTGCGATTTTGCCAATTGAATAGGGCTCTAAATAAGCACATAATATATATTTTTTAAAGAAGTTTTTAGTTAGTGAAAACCTTGCTTTTGGATAGATGCTTAATAACTAAAAACTTCTTTAAAAAATATATGTGATGTGCTTATTTAGACCCCTATTCAATTGGCAAAATTGCAATTGAATGAGGGCCATAGTAATTAGATTGTTAATTAATTATAAGTAGATTGAACATCGTTCAGATTATTGGCACAACAAATATTATATTGTCAAGTAGTAGTACATAAATATGCAATATAAGCTTATATATATATATTGAGATAAAGATTATGTGATGGTTGCTATTAAATATAAAAAGGTTGATTGAAAGAGAAAGTGCAAAAATAATTTTATATTATTAAAGCAGTATATAAGAATGTAATTCTATCATTTGCGATAATAGCATTAAGGATAGATATCACATAAAAGTGTATAATTGACGTGCTTCTGCATAAATAAATATGAAGATAAACAAAAGAAAAAAAGGGGGAAGACGGGGTCAGTCCCTAATGTGTCTGATGTGACAGAGCTGGGGACCCTGCCACCTGTGGGTGGAGGGTCCCCAGCTCTTCAGGTGTCTTATTTTCTTCTTTATATATAATGTTTATATATACACTCATGATTAATAGAATTGCAAACTACTCAAGTTACAGTAACATTCCCTTTACTGTATTATATTAAAATAAATAGAACAAGGTGAGAAAAGCATGCTATATGTTAACCCCTGGCTAACCCTTTAAGAATGTATCACAGATATGATGACTGCAGTCCCCGGGGAGCAGATTCTTTTTTTTATTACAAAAAAAAAAAAAAAAAGCCATGCTCCATGGAAACAAGACTCACTTCATAGGAAGCCTGTCTTCCCACACTGGCTTCTCTATGCCAGTCAAGCAAGCAAGTCAATGAATACAAAGTATGAAGAGATTTCAGTCCTAACAAAAAGAAGAGCTTTGGGTTCCTCTTCTTGAAGCACATTCAAATGTTTAATGTAACAGGAGACCAGAACGCCAGTTGTTGAGTAGAAGCCAAACTTAAAAAAGAAGTCTGCAATTTATTGTAAAAGTGCGAGGAGCAGTAAAATCATTTTTTTTTACTTGTTTTAGACATTCAAATATTAACACAAATGTACTATATATATATATATATATATATATATATATATATATATATATATATATTATAAAACTTTTTTAGTATTTACTATAATTGATTGTACATATGTCTTGTTTCAATTTTTAGGCATATATTTAGATGTCCCTACATAACAAACAATTATTATTATTATTATTATAGTTTATTTTTAACGCGCCGACATATTCCGTAGCGCTGTACATAAATTAGGTTCAGACAATGATAAATACATATTAACATTTAGCAAAGGAAGGAGGGCCCTGTCTTTGAGGTAGGAATCCAATGTCCATGGTGAATTCCCAAAGTACTTAGGATAGAATCTCGCAGACTTACAATCTAAGGTATAGTGAGTGGTAAAAGAGGTAGAGAGGGGTAATAAGCGTGTTATATCCTGAGGTGACTGATATTTTTCTTGTATGCAAATGTAAGCACATTATAGTTTACTATTATTCAACTGTGAAATCTCTACAAATATGGTCTAAAGATATAAAACTATATGCAGTTCAGAGTACAATAGGAAACATTGACTAACATGCAGCACATAATTGGGAAAATTAAGGAATAACAAAAAAGGACAATACACTCAAAAAATATAATGCTTGGTAGTGTAATAACATTTTCAATTTCCCCAATACACTGACCGAATAACATATTAGTGTGTATTACCAGCCAATTGCTTCCACTTTTGGTGGCTGTACTGGAAATCCAAGCAGGGAGGATGGAGAAGTGGAATCCTAATATTACAGATTTCCCAAGAAATTTGAAAAAAGCCTTTAATATATTTTATTATGTGATATATGCTGTTATATATATATGGTTCACTACTGTTGTGCCTGTTTTCCTTATTACAAATAATTTGTTATTAATTTCATTTTGACTTCCATTTTTTTCTAGTTTTTTTTATAATCTTTTATTTAAGTTTTATCACAATTTTATAAAACAGAGATATCATCCCATTTTCATTTAATACAACATTTTTATCACACCCTCTCATGAATATTCCTCATAATAATTCTAAAATGTCTTTTGCCCAAAGAGGTTATAGGTTCATTAAATGGTAACACATTCAAAGACACTAAAAAAATAAGAAAAAGAAAATAAAAAAAAAAGCAAAAAAAAAAGCAAACTTTTCGAAGGGCAATCGCCTTGTTGGAATTCGACTCAAGGTTTATGCATGGAGGGAACAAAGGGATCTTATACTTTCTGTTATGTACTTATATGGTCCACAAAGACCATCTTAATTTATTTTTAAGTTGTTTATCTCTATTGTAAATAATGAAATCCATCTCTATTTGTGCATTTCTATCAACTCCGCCTTTTATCTCTTTCCAGGTTGGTAAACTTTCTTTCTTCCAATTGAGAATGATCAATTGTTTTGCTACCATTAAGATGTTTACTATCATGTGAATCTTAGTCTTTGAAATATTTTCCTGAAAAAAGTGAAATAGAATAATTTCTTGTGACAATTTTAACTTAAATTCGATGACTTTAGAAAGTTGAGCAATACAATTAACCCAAAAAGCTTGAATAATCGGACATGTCCACCACATATGTTTATGTGATCCTATCTCCTTCAGACATCTCCAACAATTACCTGAATGATTTTGTGGGTCAATCATGGCCATTTTCTTTGGTGTAATGTACCATCTTTGTATTATTTTAAACTGGATTTCTCTAAGCGAACAATACTTAATATATTCTTCTGTGATATTAAACACTCTGTCAGATCTTCTGATCCCATTACTTTTTAAAGTCTTGTTCCCATTTTTTCTAGTTGGTCTTAAAGGACATGTTGTTTTAAGATGTTTTAATTAAGCACTGTTCATTAATTAAATTAAAGGGACATGCAAGACATTTCTTTTTTTTTTCTTGTATTTAAAAGATCATGCTTTAAACATTGCCAAAATTGTGTTTTGCATGAAAAAATATCAAGCAAAAGCCTGTTTAAACTTCATTGAAGAGTACAGAGCGGCTGACAATAGCAAGCATCCAGATCATTTGAATCATAATTTTCCGCTTTGAGAGTATCATTCGAAAAATTAAAACACACAGGGGTCTATTACTAAACACCCTCTTTGTGATGCAATAAAAAACTTTAAATGTCCTTTTAATATTCTATAATTCCAAAAAATCAATATTCAATAGTTAACTTTTTAGAGATCAGATACAGCTGTTGCTATTCTCCACCCACTACAAGGCCAATGGGTTGAGGTGTTTTTGTGTAGCAGGCAGCTGCTACATGTTCAAACACAAAGTTATACCAACACAATGATCTCAACAGGCTGGAGACTTGTACTAAATAGCGTTTCCCTGTCAGCATGTCTTTGTTGTGGGGGCAGCCTATGAATCATTGTTTGGCTTCTTATCTAATTAGATTGTTATTAAAGCCATTTTGGTCTTTTTCTAAGTCACCACCCCAACCACCCACCATCCTCTTGATGATATTATCTGTGTAGAGACAAACACTCATCTGGAGGCTGATACTCTATTCACTGCAAATTAATATCATATTGAATATTTCTATTATAAATCATTACAAATAAATTGTATTAATGATTACATTACAGTGGCTGTTATATGCTTTATGCATTATAAGACCAATGACTTACACTGTAGAACTTTCAGTAGTGTCTGTATGTTCCTTGTGCTTCCCCTTTCCTTTTTCTGTCCCTATTCCCTCTTCACCTCCTCTCATCTCTCTCAAGTCTTACATCTCCTCCTTCTGTGGTTTCCTCTTTTCTGTATTTTCCTTTTTTATCTCCCTCTACTATCTTTTTACCCTATTATTTGCTCTTTTTGTGTTGATTAAGAAGAACCTCATTCCGAGTTTTTATTATGGGTCGAGGAAAATAAATGATATGTTGCTAGGAAATGTCAAGTATTGTATTTGGGCTATGACTGCTTTCAAGATTTCTATTTCACTTAATCTTTTGGTGGGATCAATGAATATCTAATGATAATAGATCATTTTCCTAACATGAGAATAAGACTATAAGTAACTGAATAGATATTAATCTAGGTTGTGTTTCCTTTCCGTGGCTTTGTTTGGCGAAGTTGCCTTTGTAACAAATATTTGTGTTCCTTTACTGTACTTTTGTAAATGCTTCACATATATAGCATATTTTCTCACTTTTATTTCAAGTTAATTGTTTTGTTTATCCCGTTGAGCTTTCCCAATATAAAAATGGGCATACTAGAATTTGCTAGTTTTCTATGTTTCTAGAAATCTTGGAGATTTATTGATACCAGGTTCTACCTTCTATCAATTTATCCTGTTTTGCTCATTATGCTGTGGGTTTGGTTGATAATGGTATGGAAGTGTAGATCTGTGTCTTCTAACTTCCTGTTTGGTAGAATGCTGCTTAAAAGAAGTCATATTTATAATAGGGTCCTTTTGAATAATTAGACTTCATTTATGTTATGCCATTATATGCTGTACTATGGATCACCATATCATTTAAAACCAAAAGGCACTGGAAATCATTTTGGCGTTTTATAAAATATGGTTGAAATGTGTTATGAGAAAAATTACAAACATTTCACTTTACTTTAAATAGTATACAAGGAAAATTATATTTTTATATTTTTCTCATTTTCTATTTATAGTATTTTATCATAAACGTGTTCAATTCTCTTCATTATAATAAAAAGGGCCTCCATAAGAAATCTATGGGCCGAATATAAATGTAGTAGCTACTAGATCCTTCAACATTATGCACACCATTTCCTATATCCAGGCTTATCTGCACATAAACTAGTGGCTATTCAAACTAGTATGTTTAATAGATTTGGCAATTATAGCTAATTGTTGCACATATATATATATATATATATATATATATATATATATATATATATATATATATATATATATATATAATGCCTGTCTGTAAGAGCCCTCATCAATAGTGTTGATTATAAAAAAAACATATGGGAGTATATGTAAGAAATGAGGCAAAAATTGGCATAAAACATTGATAGCGCCACTTTATACGGTTTCCATGCTACCAAAAGCTCAAGGGTAACAAGGCTACAACATGGAAATGCAGAAGATCACGGGGGATGCATTTATATATCATCCCTATTTCCAATTTCTCTCTCCTACCTTCGTTTACGTATGACTTCTCTCTGTCTTTCTTGGAATTCTCTTTTCCTTTGTAACTTCCTTTTCACTTGTCTTTCCTTTGTTCTCTTTTTCTCTACTTTTATTGTTTATTTTCTTCCTTATACCATTCTACTCGATCCATGCCTTTTTTTTGCCCATTTCCCCCTCAGTATTAATCTTTACTTTAACAGACCAGCTCTGTTAATCTCCCCACATGATGACATATCTCATAAAAACAGTCCCATTTTTATTTCAGTGGACATACCAATGTTCATCTTAGCCTCCCAAATATCCATCTTTTTACAGAGTTTATGTCTGCATGGGGCACATATTAAGTCTGTGTATCATTAAAACTTAGTTTACACAAAATGGTGATAACACAACCAAATAGCTCACACATTTTTAATAACATAAGGGTCCTCTATGGCTCTTCAAAGTGTTGAATTTAAGCATTTATGGACAGGTGACACAGAAGTTAAATCTTACTCTGCTCAAGTTCTGCTAAAGAATCCAGGTCATCTTAAATGTTTGTTTTAGTGTCTGTGGCACAGATACCACAAGTTAAAATAATCATATACAGTCATAAAGTACTGAAAATATGTAATACTAATAAAGAAGACTTATAAACAACATATTTATTAAGAATTATTGTTGTCTATTTATATAGCACCAACATATTCCGTAGCACTTGGCTACAATCAATCATGGGTTAGACAATACATCATTTGACAGATTGATACAAAAGACGTTGAAGGCCCTGCCCTTGAGCTAACAACCTCACATAAGACACTTTTTTTCCCTACAAAGCATTTTGCAATATTTTGGGCACAAAAATGTAAAGACTAAAGGATGTAATGAAACAAAAGGTGAAGAAATCTAGCACAAATCTCTAGTACTTGGAATATGGAGTACAATTTTAGGCACCACTTCATAAAAAGGACATTTTAGAGCTGGAAAAGGTGCAGAGAAGGGCAACAAAACTAATAAGGGAATGGAGGGGCAAAGTTATGAAGAAAGACTAACCAAATTATGCTTATTTTCTCAAAAAAAAAGGTGTCTAAGAGGAGATATGATTACCTTATATAAATACATCCAGGGTCAGTATAAAGTATTGTCAAGGGAGCTTTTTGTGCCATGAGTTTTTCAACTGACAAGGGGACATCCTTTGAGGTTAGAAGTAAAGAAAAAAAAGGGTTCTTCACAGTAAGGGTGGTTACTCTGTGGAATTCTCTACCAGAGGAGGTGGTGACAGCGGATTCGAGAGATAACTTTAAAAGGGGACTGGATTTATTTCTAATTAAGAAGGCAATTCATGGTTATCCTTGATAGAGAGTATTGATCCAGGGAGAAATCCAATCGCCAGTATCTAGGGTCAGGAAGGAATTATTTTTTTTCCCTTTGAGCCGATTGGCTAAGTTTCACTTGGGTTTTTTTTCTGTTTGCCTTCCTCTGGATTCATTAATAATTTAAAAAAAAAAAAATTAGTTAATTAATAATTAATTAACAATTAACAACTTATTAATTAATAACTAATCTGCATGTTGCAGATCAGAGGAGATTTTAAAAGGTTGAACTTGATGGACTGAAAGTCTTTTTTCAGCCTTAATTACTATGTAACTTGACCGGGTAGTTAAGAAGCCGGGAAATCTGTGAGCTATATGTAAGTATGTGATATGAGTTTAAAGAAAAAGGTGTGCATTTATAGTGTTGCTGTTGCATATTTCAGTAGATTAAATTAAAAGTAATTGTAGAAAGAATGTAATAAAGAACCTCTGGAGAACTTCAAGGTAAAAAAGGAATTTGGAAAGAGAGTAGACTAGTGACTGTGTCTCTGGGTGTAGCAGCTGTGAGAAATAGAGGTGATAGTGCTGGAAGTTGCGCCACAAAGCATCAGGAATCGTAGGTGGGTGGGTGTGGACAGATTTGGTGCAATTGGCGTGAGAGATCACCTAAGAGGCAGCAGATGATATAGAGGTAGATCTGGTGGTAAAATAAATTTGTTTGAACAAGGAAGCAAAGTATTAGGTGAGGCATTTTGGAATAACTGATGGAGGAGGGCTCAGGTAAAACAAAGAATGGTTCTTGCATGTAGGCCAACAAAAAAAGAGGCTATAACTTTTACAAGCAAGTCAAAAATACACATAATAGGCTAATATGAATTTTAAAGTTAAATTCTAAAAGCATTCACCTTTAGTTTCAGGTATCAGTGTCCAAGATAAATTCAGAAACAGCATAGTATATGGTGGTGGGTGCGTCCAAAGGTCTTGTCAGTTTAGGGATCAATTAAGAGGCAGCAGAGGACATGATAGCATGTGAGGCTATAGGAAGTAAGAAGTAGTGAGTCTGTTTTGAATTTGAAGGCTCTGGTGTAAATTCCCTGCACTTTTGTGTCAATATTTTCCATGATCCATCTTCCATAATTACAACCCATAATGGTTTGTGTCATTAATAGACAGTAGTCTCGGGCATTATTTGCATATAACCCAGTGATCTGAGATTGTAATGATTAAATACTGACTTTGTTTTTTCCAAGAACGCAAATCCTGTTATAAAAAAGGACATGAAAAGTAATGTAACATTTTTTGCCTTTACCAAAATTGATCTGTAGAGCTTGGGCAGTCAGGTCAGAAGTCGCAAATAAAAGGAAAGGACCCGAATGAAGTAGCTTTTACAGTATTTTCACTCCATCAAGATAAATCAAGCTTTGCTAAGTTAGGTGGTGGGAAATAATAAAGTTATATAATAAGGTTCATATCAGAAGATCTTAAATTCTTGTTCAATCTTTTAACTCAACTTTGTTATGTATATGTTATTCAGTTAAAGTTTTTGCCAAAGCATTATTCAATAATCAGGAATGATTAAAATTACGTATGGGAAAATTCATTGCATAATGTACCACTGTAGTGCTCATACAATATTTTTTTATTTGTTTACTTGCCGATAAGCAATTTCATTAGTATTAGAGGTAGCTTCTAAAACTTAAAGTTGAATTAGCATAATGGCTTCTAGCTAATGTGCTTTTTTTCACTCCATTAGGTGTTCTAGGGGTTAAAAAAGGATTTGCCCAGAAGGCTTTCCTAATTGTTTTCTGTCTGGCTTAGATTTGTAAGTCAAAGCCACTTCAGGGAAGTAAACAGATAAACATTGTTATGAAGACAGCAAATTTATACCCCTATAAATTCCCCCAACATGAAAACCCGTAGCCTGTAACGGAGCCCGCTAGACTTTTGGCTATTAAATTGGCCTCTTACAGGCGGACAAGCCCTACGGGCTGTCAAAATCGGAACTCCGTTGCCACAAAACCTTTGATCTGTTAAGCCCGTAAATGTTATGGTCACAAATCGCTATTAAATTGCTGGCGTTGAAACCAGTAACCGCAAATGTAGCCCAAAAGTCTACAGGTACTAGAGAGGACCCGCTAGGTGGTTAAAGTTCTCTCCGTAGCACTGTAAATGCAAATATACACACACTACTGTATTTTAAATTAAAGGGAAAGTGATGTTAGATATTAATATTAATTGCACAACATTCTCAAGCTCGTAAATCTGTAATATAAATGTTTAATTATATCGATCCCGGCAATCAATGTGTTAATACATATAATGGACTAGAATAACATAATGGACTAGAATATCATATTTACTGATTTATTAATATTGCATTATTCTGATCGTAACTCGTAATTCAAAACCGTAAGGGATTGAAATCTAACCTCCATTTTTCAGTGACGTAATGATGATGATCTCTTTAACCATTGGCTCCGTCTAAACCCGTAACTACGGATTAGACTAACTGATCATGTTCCCGGCCGAACATGCAACGTGCTCAAGAATGGTTTACAGGTTTTGATGTCGGCCACGTCTGTTGCGGGCTTGGTTAATTTAATAGATCTGTAACTCCGACGAATTTCAAGTCTGCAACATTTGCAGGTGTACCGGTGCCGCTACGAGCTTGGAATTTAATATGGCCCTTAGTCCCCTATTAATACAGTGCCCATGGGTAGCTCCTCTCACATCTACTGGAAAGTTGATATGGGTGCTGAAATTCCAGCCTCGTAAGTCCAACGTGTAGCACGTAAGGGCTGCGTGCTTCAAATTTGGCCGTTTTACGTTGCTATTAAATTAGAAAGGTCTGCGAGCTACGAGCGAGAGACACTATTTCGTAAACCAGTTATCGGCCGTCGGAGTTGCGTGCTCGCACACAAACAATTAAGGGAAGCACGTAGTTATGGGTTCAGATGGAGCCAATGGAAAAAGAGTTCGTTAGAGTTACGTCACTGAACTGGGAAGGTAGTTTTCGTGCTTCAATTACAGTTTGCGATCAGACGCACATACCAGATATAATGCAATATTAATAAAGCCATAAATATGATATTCTATCACATGCGAGTTACAGTATATGTATTAAAACACTGATTGCAGGGATCAATAAAACACAAAATATAAACATGAAATATTTTTCTGTGCCGATTTGCAGGCTTGAGAATGTTGTGCTATTAATTCTAAGACCTAACATCACTTTCCCTCATAATAAATGTACAGTAGTGAGTTAATATTTGCATTACCAGTACTTCGTATTGTACTTTACCCCGCTTGCGGGTGCTCTCGAGCACACGTTAGACTTTGGACTCCATTTGCGTGTTAAGTGCTTGCTCGCGAGTGACCACATTGCAATTTAATAGCTGAATTAAACAAGTAGCAGTTACGGGCTCCTCGGATCAAAGTATTTACAGACGCGAAGTCCAACGTTGCTCAGCACGTAGCCTATTCTCGGCCGTCCTGCGTGTTAACACGTAAGTCCTCTGTGAGCAACGAACAGGGCTAATTTATTAGCCGTAACCTGTAAATTTGGAGTTACAGGTAACGTTTTAAAACGTAGCCCCTATTTAATAGGGCTGTAAAACACTAAACTTTATGTGCATTTTCATTAGTATTAGAGGTAGCTTCTAAAACTTACATTTGTGAGTTTGAAAAGTTAAATTGAATGTATTTTCTCTGATTTTATTGCTAAAAACTAGATAAACGAAGTATCACTGAGGGAACTTAAAATAACTCTTGTGACGTTACAAGGGACATGTTGTATTATATTGAATCTTTATTTGACATTTGCATTTGCCATAAAAAACATGCATTGGATTACATAAACTCTGCCTCAAAGAGTTTACAATCTATACATATAGGGAAAGAGACAAATAGAGACACATCAAGGTAAAATGCAAATGGAAAGGAGGATGCTATGAAGTATCTAAAAGTGCATTTGCTAAGGGAACTGAATAAAATCATCTTTAAGGAGGTAATTTTTAATCTGTGCTTCGGAAGCCAATAAATTAGGGTTTCTCTGATATTGTGCAGCAGTGCGTCCTGGAGGTGCGGGACTACTAGTGAGAAAGGTTTTAGCCAAGGAGCTTTAGAACTGAACAGGACACTGAGGAGACTCCTGAGAAGAAGACAAGTTGGAATATAGCGAGAGATGAGAAAAGACGTACTGAATATAGAGTTGAGGAGTGAATAGCTTTGAAGCAGAGAAGGAGAGTTTTATAGGCTTTCTTGATTTGACTGGAAGCCATTTGAGGAATTTTTATGGGAGAAGAAGAAAGAAGTTTTGAAGACATCCAGATGATACTACCACCTGTATTAAGTATTAATTAACCAGTCTACCACTATAGGTCCCTTTCAGAATCAAGACATGGTGAGATTAATATAATTGGTATGTGTTTGAGAGAGACTACTGAAGAGATTAATACAATGAGGGGGGAAGGGGTGAGAATGCCTGGGGGAAGAGGGTGATAGAAAAACAAGAGAGAAAGGAGGGTAAAGGAATAGACAGGTGAGAGGATGGGATAACAGGAAGGTTATTGAATAACGGGGGTAATGGAATGGTCGATAGGAATGGAAATATTGACGAAAGGGGTAAAACATGGATAAAGGAAGGTCTGATCTTACCAAAATTTCCAAACCAAGTTCAAAATGTCACTACATGACAGCAAATACCAGACATATGTTTTAAGTTGTTTGGCCTTCTCAGCTATTATTTTATATCAGCAAGTAATCACAGCCATCGCCAGTTCCTGTCTAGTTCTTAATGTATGACCAATTTACTATATTTATTTTAGAGACTATATTTACTGTGTTTGAGACTATATCAAATACCCACAGTTTTAGCAGTGATTTTGAATGTGTTTATAGTGGCCATTTATTTGGAACAGAGCCTAGGATATTATATAGTCTAGCTATATCAACATTTGCTTGGAATTAATTAATGTGTTTTCTTATTTAAAGCATGTCTACTGTTCATTAAAAACATATTTTGCATCATCATATATCGATATAAACATGTCCGAGTTGATCATTGATAGTTTTCATCAAGGTTTCATCAATTTATGTTCTTGTACATCATGTGAAACAATTTTAATTATTACTTTACTTAACAGTCTCATTTTATTTTCAAAAGTAGCCACTAATAAATATTAATATAGCACCAAAAATATTATCCATTACTTTTGAAAAATATTTACTATATTTATGCTTTTTTTTATTAAATGTAAATGGGTTATGGGTAAACATTTTAAGGAATTATGTAATAATTTCAAATTACAAGTGCTAATAAATTCTATTCCTGCCACAGCCTTATACATATGTAGCTTTTCCAGTTTATATTTAAATTTCCCATTTATTTATTTGACCTGTTATTACATCAAGGATAAAAAATATGTATAAAGCATTGAAATAAATGTCACCACTTATGTAAATATTCATAAAAAAATTCTGATAAACATGTTCAGTATCTGATAAATATGTTCAGTAGAGTGAAGTCCACATACAACATCTATGCACTTACAAAATATTCATGATCTGCTTGTGCAATAATATCTCATTTATCACTAGTTTGACACCGTGCTTATATATGAGACATTATGTATTATTACTTTTTTATCATGCTTTGATGATTTGTGATGTGCTTGTAGGATATCAAGATGCTGATACTGAAATGGACTTGCACAGAAGGATTTGCTTTGTTATTTTTTTCTGTAAAAGTAATGAGAAAGATTTACATGAGATTTGCCAAGTGTAATTACACATCTGTAGATCCTTAAGAGCTTTAAAATTGACAAATAGTATTACACAAACTACAATTAAAGATGGCATCTTCAGATTTCCTTCATTGGAAAAACATTTCTAACTACTCCAATTAAATTATTAATTATTTTATTTGAACTGCTTCATTTATTAAATTAAAAATAAAAATATCAAATGAAAATATTAATACTATACATATTGGATACGCTTTATTTAAGCTTTAGCTCATGTTTAGATTGTATTCTTTATTGAGAAAATGAAAATGATTGATTTGATCATTTTTTATTAGCTGTTTTAGTTGTTTAATTATATTCTATAGGTTATGAAGAGCCAATGGACAGAATGAATAGTGCAGTAGATGAGAAGTAAGTTACATTGATTAGTCAGTCTGCCAACATGTATATCATATATATTT
The DNA here is from genome assembly GCA_027410445.1 of Discoglossus pictus. Taxonomy (NCBI): domain Eukaryota; kingdom Metazoa; phylum Chordata; class Amphibia; order Anura; family Alytidae; genus Discoglossus; species Discoglossus pictus. Next base: position 39,528,014 of record CM050164.1, read on the forward strand.
TATAATGCAAAGGAGCATTAATAGTCTTTTCTATAAACTATTGTGTTTTGTACCGCAACATTTTTCAAGCAAAACAAGTTAAATCAGGTTTTTGTTATCTAGTTATTTTTGTCTGGCTAGAGGATAGTGTTTGCCAAGTTTCTTATATTTTTCATTATTTCCAAGTTTTTTATTTTAAACACATACTATCTACTTCAAAACCTTCACTATAAAAGTCAAAGATGCTGGGATATACACCCTCTGGTAAGTATGCTGAAAACAACAACACAAAAGGCTACTCAAGTTTGATTTCCTTTGGCCTTTTAAATGTTTTGCTCGCTGTTTAAACTGGCTACTGGAGAGATTAATATATAAATCTACAGGAAAGCAGAACAAATATAGTTTTCGTGTGGATAAGTTTTAGATTTAAACTGTCTGACTATTTAAAATAAGAATAGTTAACTAATATAATCATATACTGATAGTACCATATATCTCAAAATAGTTCAGTGCTACATGATTTAATGGTAAATTGTACCCAGGCGCATTGCCCAGTGGATTTTCATGTATATATTTATATATATATATATATATATATATATATATATATGTGTGTATGTGTATATATATATATATATATATATATATATATATATATATATATATATATATATATATATATATAATACTTTGTTTTAGGAACTCTTTGCCAGCAGCATTTTAGAAATCTCCAACTTTATAAATCTAATAAACCATATAGTAAATATATATTAATTTTACCCAAAGTAATGGTGAGTTTGTTCCAATTAGTAAGGAATAGTTCATAAAAAGCAACAGAGTTGGACTCTTTATAATAAAATGTGGTAAAATATGACTTATTAATCATACTTACTAGCAAACAACGCAGCATGTTTGAAATAGTGTGGATAATCATCTTAGTTCTGCTTACACTGGCATTTTTAGCTAGGTATATTCTAAAATTATTCCGGGAAAATATGGCACTAAAATGTATGGCAAAAATAGAGCTCATTCCTACAATTTTATTATTTATAGAAATAGTGAAATTGCATAGTTAGAGCGAGTCAACCTACTTGTTTTAGAACTAATTGAATGTCCAACAGTCATCTGATTTTTACCTAGTCATTAGGAGAGACATATTTTCCAAGAATTCCTCTGGTCTCCTTAAATTTTATTTTACATGGCCTATTTTATTCACAATAGATCGTTGGATAGAAACCCCCCTCATACAAGCCTACCCATTCCTCTCATCTAGACCAGGTATTATTACAATTAGATTCAAAGCAGTAAAATGTGAGTGCAAAGGCGTAAATAAGTTGCATCATCATTATTGATTGGTATCAATGAACTATGCTTCTAAATATCTAACTATAGACACAGAAAGATAAAAAAAAGTTCACATTGATCTGGATATATCTGAGAAAATATCAGGGAAATATTTTAAATCTATAACTAGATTAAACCCGATGGGGAAATTGTCCAAGGCATAGTAGTGAAATATCTGGGTACACCTAAGGGGTGGGGCTATTTGGCTGAACCTGGTTCCAATTTATATGATCTGCCAGTTTACCATTAGCTGGTTGCCATATCAAGATTTAAATTTCCACTTGTGTTATCAAGAAAACACACAATTGAGTTTCAAAGCCATGGTACCAGGATGTAGGACCCAATCATGAATTATCTCAGTATCTAACCATATAGTACAGCTGCGGTAAGACTTTTTAAGTCAACATCTGATAAATGTTTTTGTTGCTTAAAAAAAATCAATGCTTAAAACCACAAGGAAGCTGCTGACACGACAGAAAAATGGTTGCAGATTAACAAAGGCAATGCAGCAAAAATACCAAATTTAATCCCTTCAGTGCTGGAGAGATTTGGAACAAACTTTATCATCCCTTCCTGACAAACTGAGGTTTACAAAACTAAGTAGATTATGAAGAACTAGTATCTTAAATAAGTAAATACTGTTCAGGATTGGACAGATCCTGGGGGATGGTAACATGGGCTCCAAAACAACTGCAATATTTTTAAAATATATATTGCATCTAGAACAAGTATTAAATTCATATAAATCATGACTGGCACCTTAAAGTGTAAGTTCCACCAAATTAGAATTCTTTCACTATTTCAATACATATTCTTATAGAAGTATGTTAGGTGATGTGAAAACACAGAAACAATAATGTAAGGTGTAGTTTGATAGGCTTCTAAAGTGATACTTGACCTTTGGATCCAATTAGATCACACAGTTCAGAATCTTAGGCGTCGGTTACACAGTTTTTGCTTATAATGGTGGCTTCCATTGTCACAAGTATGGAAAAGTAAACTGGTAAACTAGGCAAGTTCTATCACTTAAAAATAAATAGCTAATCTTCTCTAGGGGTGCGTGCAAAAGAAACTTTAAGTGGAAACTCAAAAATGTTATCAGATAATGCTAGAACAGAAAACCATATTAAAAAAAAATGGACCTTTCCTATTTTATGCTACCACACGTGCACGAGCGGAGCGTGCACGAGCACCGCACTGGAAGCCTCCTGTTTCCGGGTGCGCTCGCGTCCCGCGTCCCAATGTACTCCCTAAGCCCCTAACCCCTTACACCCCTTGCCGGCCCTAACCCCCTACAACAGTTACCGGGCCTAACCCTAAACCTAACCCCCTAACCCTAACCCCCTACACCACTGTCTGGCCCTAACCCTAAACCTAACACCCCAACCCTAGGCCCCTACACCCCTTGGCGGCCCTAACCCTAACCTCCTAACCCTCTAAGCCTAACCCTAACCCCCTAAAACTATGTCCCTAAGCCCCTAACACCCTACACCCCTTCCCAACCCTAACCCGAAAACCCCTAACCACTTACCGGCCACAAGGCGACAGCTTCATCGGCGCAGGGCAGTGCAGCATGCGTGCGTGCACATAACAGATGCACGTGCACGTGTGGTAGCATAAAACAGGAAAGCACCGACATTCATTTTTTGAGTGCATAAATGGTAAGTTAAAAATATCAATAGACAGACATGGGTAACACAGACATATTGGATAGGTCTAATAAAACATTGCACAGCTTTTACATGAGATAAGATTAAAACTTTCACATCACTATTTAAGGGTTAGGCTTTGATTCATTTAGCATGTTAAGTATTTATGTTTGGTGCAAACTGTGAAGTGTTTGTGAATGATTCTAAAGTTGTGGGGTCCACACAGACATGAGTGAGATAAATGTGTTGACTGATTGATGGGTTTGGATACTTTTCCAGCATTGGACACCCTCCCCCGGTAGACTCAGTAAAGACAGTTGACAAGTATATCTGGACCACAAGTTAGGAGGAACTTTTGGAAATACACAAAAACGGTAGTGATAACCACCTTACAAGAAATATGTTTGTGTCTACATAGTTTGTAGCCAATAAAAAGTATCATACCTATTTCTTGTTTTTCTATGGCTAACACAGTACCAATATATACCTATTTTAAAATAATACAACATAGGAACATCGCTCCAAAACATCTTCCGTCTTAGCTTGGTGAATCTATCACATTGTCTTTATAATATACACAATTAAATAATTGAAATTGTAGATTATTCTTATGCATGGATATGCATGGATAAATAGTTACTGATGGGGCAATATTAATTTCAGTGAGAAAATTTCTCTCTGATATTAATGTTATTTTATGCAGATTATTTTTTTATCTCTAAAATAAGACAAGTATTGAGAGAGGGTTTTCTGAATTAATGTAACCTGGAGCATCCAACAGCTTTCTTTAATTTTCTGCTATCCCACCATCAGAATAAAATATTTTATGTCAGACTTCAAATGATTGTTTTCTTGTTTGTCATCTTAATTCAACATTTTTGGAACATTTGCTTAAATTAGTATAATAATTTGCTGTTTTATCTTATAAGGAAGAATGATGCTTGCAAAGAAAAGCAATCCACATCACTTAGTGAGAACACAATGTTTTTTTCCCAGTAATCAGATATTCCTAAATCTGCAAGACTGATCGAAAAAAAAAAAAAAAATGTACGACTACTAATTTAATGGATTGAGATCATTTGCTTCATCAGTGAATGCTGTAAAAGCTAAGCTGCCCCATATGTCCTCATCTTCAATTAACATGTTTCATTTATTCTGTGGGTACACGATCTCTGCTGATTTCTCATTACTGACGTCCGTGTATATCCTGGTAAGTAATACAGCTTAAGTCTTTTCCCCATGGCATACATTCTAACCAACTGACAATAAGCTTCTTTTCTCAGAATTGCTTGATTTAACTAACAAGACCAGAGATTGTGCATAGCAAAATTTGTCTGTGCAACCCATGATTAGTTTTACTCTCCGGCTTTGGAGCTGTGACCCTCAAGCATATTCTGTCCTATTTAGCTACTGTCTTTGGGCAAAGGATTTAAAAAAACTGAAGAAATAGAAGAATTGGAAATATGTTTGAGTTTGGGAAAAGTTAAGATTCAGATTATGTACTGTAGACCTAAAATGAATATAAACACAATCAATGTATAGTGTATTGCATTGTAAAATATTTGTAGAAGTTGGGTTGGATGTTAAAGTGAGCTGTCTGATAATCTCAAGCAGCTGAATAAAATGTGATAAAGAGATGAAACACCCAATAGTACTCTTTTTGATAATTGTAATGAAGTAAACAATAAAAAAAAAAATCTAAAACTTAACTTTTATTTTCCACTATTAAAAATGATCCCCTTCTGGATCACTACCTTGTCGTTGTGAAGGAGATTGTGTACCTCAATGATGTTGTGAGCTATATCATGTAGGGTCACCAAAGATGGGCAGGTCATAGCAGAAAGGTCAGACAAATTGTGGTCCACTGGAACTGACAAGCCACTTCAGTATTTTGTGTCCATTTGGTCAATGAGAGTCAGACACGATTAAAGGGCTGAACAACAACAATTAAAAATGTTAACTAAAATACAGCGAGATTGATAATAAATCATAGGTGCCAATACTTTTCAAAACCTCCCAAAAGTCTTGTTATCATTTAGTTTTTAGATTTTTTGTATGTTACTTTTCATTTTAATTTCGATAAACCATGTTGCAAACTTAACTGGTTCCCAGTAACACCCAACAAGCTGAAGATATCCACAAGAGCTCCTAAAAAGTATCAAAAACTCAGAGACAGTATGGTTTTATTTTGGATTAGCACTCAATGGTACGTGTTGCTCATATATTAATGCGATACTCTAAAAGGAGCACTGAAGATAAAAACTTCAGATGTTTAAGTAGTTTGTAAGTTGTTGGCATGATTTTAGGTAAAGATTTTATTTCAGCAGACACTGCTTGTGGTTGAAGATTGCCAGGTTGTGACTTCCATATTTCCTGCTAGCTTGGAGGTCGGGTGCTTGTTCTCTTCTAATTTGTATTATCTATAAAAAAAAAGCATAAAAGGAGGAAGGAGTGAGTGTGAGAGATTTGTTGACTGATTGTTGCCTTCAGCATTTTTTTTAATGTAGTGTAAGGGTCTCCTGGGCCCCCCACCCTAGCCCAATCTGCCACAGCCCCCCTGAGCCCCCTGGGCCCCAGTGTCTCTTTGGCCTGCACACACACACCCTCAGTCTGAAATTGGTGCGTGCCTGTTTACATAAAAGCATTTCTACTGAAGCCCCAAAAGGTGGCAGTGTGGGGCAGTTCAGCATGCTGGGGATGTTTATCAGGGAAGAAGGTATGATAGCAAGGGCTGGTGGGGGCTATGTGGGGGTGATGTGTGTATATATATATATATATATATATATATATATATATATATATATATATATATATATATATGCGCTGAAAAGGGCTCTTGGGGTGGAGCAGCAATGGTTAAGGGTCATGGGAAAGTTTGCCATCATGGAAAAGGATCTTGGAGAGAAAAGCAGTTATGGGTAAGGGTCTTGGGAAGGTTTGCTGTTATGGGAAAGGGTCTTGGAGAAAAAAGCAGTTATGGGTAAGAGTCTTGGGAAGGTTTGCTGTTATGGGAAAGGGTCTTGGGAAGCAGAGCAGTTATGGGAAGGGCTATGGGGGAGGAGCACTAGGTGACTTGGTTCCGTCAGTGCCCAGCAAAAAACATTTTGTACAACCTCCCAGAGGGGTGACCAAAACTTTTGTTTTGCACCAGGACCCTCCATTCTCTCGCTCCACCACTGGAATACCCTCCTCATAGGCTCAGTGGAGACAATTGACAAGTATACTTGGAAGCCTAGGGCGCTATTATCTGTAAGTGCTCACTTTTGCCTTGTAAAGAAAATATGACCATGACCATCATGGCAGCTCCCATACACTAGCAAAGTCTGCCAAAATTAAGAGTTTCTTTAAAAAAATGTTTTTATGTGCATGGCATAAATAGCTGCTACTGTTGTTAGTTTGTTGCATGCTTAATAAACATGTGAAGGTAGTATTAATCTACAGTGGTCATTTAATGTAATTCTCAGTGTTAGGGATAAAAAAACACATTTTAGTTTAGTTGTAACATGTTATTGGCATAGTCTGTGATGTTCAAAAAAAATTGTAGTTATGGGACTAAAGATTAGCTTAAAAATATTTATTACGATGCCAGTGCTGTTTTACCCTTAGGATAACTCTTAATTCAAAACAATTGATTGGGTAACTTTCAAAGTGCACACTAAAGCTAAAAAAGAATATAAAAAATACAAATTGTATTGCTGATTTTTAAAAAGGAAAAATATGGGGCTGAACAAGGTATCTCCATTAAAGTTCTTATAGAGAAAGTTGTGCATGGATAATAGTATAATAATAAAATATAATAATAGACTTGTAAACACGAAGATAAAGGTTGAATGATGCAAAAAAAATCTAACTTAGTCCATTACTCAAGTTAGAATTTAAAAAAGGGGAATAAGACTTTTGCCATTCCCCGTAGTTGAGTGCAAAAAATCACCAGTTTGAAAATGTGTTTCTTTTAAATGGTATTGCCTGAAACAAGTAATGTATATATGTGAGGCATACAAAACACAGTAGACTCTCAGTTATCCAGAACTAAAACAACCAAAACTCTCAAGCAACTAGAAAAAAACAGAATACTGTACTTTAAATAAAAATTTAATTTTTCCAGAGCTCAACAAATGCCAGGAGCCAGGTTGTCATGCCACAAAATGCTTACAGGCACCTAGATGTCATCCACTGTACGTCTCTGCAATTCTGTTTTACCTGCAAGCAGACAGGTATGAGTGACTGAGCCAGGGCAGTGTTGGGGTTACATTCCCTGGGTTCAGCACCTTCCAGCCGAACGTACCTATGTGTAAGTGAGGAGTGAAAGCTGCTGCTGCTAGAACAGCCCTCACTGACAAATATACTTAGCAGAGCATCCTATGTGCAGCTAATCTAGGCCTCTTTTAATACTAACTCTCAAGCAACCAGAAACTACATTTATCTGGCATCTACCAATGCCGGTTAACTGAAAGTCTACTGAATTAGTGTATTTTTTTTTTTTAAAGGTAGTAATTGTAGTGCCAATAGCACCATATAATATAGTGTAATCTGTGATGTGTGTACTGCTGGGTTTATCTTTAGGGAAACCAATTAAGGGCTTGTTAAGATGGTAAAAGCCCTTTAGGACAGCCTAGATTTACCTTATGATTTGGAGTATCACATTATTTTACGGGCAATATGTTTTGAATCTAATGAAAGATCACATGACATTATAGAATTCAGTTATATCACAGGGACACCAACATTAAAGATACAATCGTTAAGTTGACTTAAAAAGGAGTTTTAAAGACGTACCTTTGTTTTATTTTACTAAGCACACCTTATTTGTTCACTATCTTTCAATATAATATGTTAATGTATGACATTTCATGAATTAATGCCATTGGGCAACCGACTGAAAATGCTGACACATTAAAAAAAAAAGCTAATAACCCTTTATCAGGTAGCACTTTGCTTGATTCATATTAGACTTTAGCTCATCTTATTGTGATTTTTTAAGGGACATAGAATACTTTATTTTCAAAAGCAATCTTATTAAAAGAATAGTATTATGTTAATTCAACCACTTCAACCTTTTGTGATATAGGTATATGAATATTTAGTTGAAAAGAAAAAAATATACGCCTCAATGATTCTTTGAACTTCTTGACTCCTTTAGAGCAAAATATGTTGACCTAGAAGAAAATGAAAATCAGAAGGTTATATTTAAATACCAAACATGAATTAAAATATATTTTTACAATCAATGTTAGGCCATTTTTTTCTAGCACTCATAAAGCTCATGTATGAGTTTATTGGGCAGACTATTAAAAACAGTATGCAGGGAAAGGTTAAGATTTTTTGAAATTTTCAGCTTCCCCCTCAAGCAGAGCTGCTTATTTTTTCCTACCTGGTGGTAATCATCTCTTTCTGGGGCTTGGATTAAAAAAAAATCTAGGATCTAAATCAGATTGAGCATGCTCAGTAAAGCAGGTGGACTATGATAACACTTGTAATCATCAGCACTGCCCAATGGTTGTCACTGGGTGGGGCCAATGGGGTATGTATAAGGAGGATGTACCTTCAATACATTTGTGTGAACAGTTGGAATGGGCCAATTAATTCACAGTATGGGGCCAATGACATCATAGTCCTGTCTATGTGCAGGCTTCATGATGGTCCAGTGAATATGATGAATGGTGAAGGGCTGAAAGTGGAGAAAAGCAGCTCAAGCTTAGGATGAAAACTGACAATTTAAAAAATATTTATTTTAAACTGCATACTGTTTTTAAAAGTCGTTGTCCAACAAACAAACATATGAATCTAACTTTTAAATGCATTGGATTTAATTTGTTTTTGTAATATAATTTCATGGAATCTGCAGATTTGTATACTCCATGGGGATTGGTAGATGCCGGATAAATGTAATTTCTGGTTGCTTGAGGGTTACATATAAACGAGGCCTAGATGAGCTGCACATAGGATGCTCTGCTAAATTTATTTGTCAGTGACGGCTGTTCTAGCAGCAGCAGCTTTCACTCCTCACTTACACACAGGTACGTTTGGCTGGAGGGTACGGTGCTGAACCCGGGGAATGTAACCCCAACACTGCCCTGGCTCAGTCACTCATGCCTGTCTGCTTGCAGGTAAAACTGAATTACCTTTTATCGGTAACACAAAATGGCTTGGCATGGTAAAAATAAAGCATTGTATCAGGACTTTATATTTTCTCTATAGGACAGCAGAAAGCTTGACATATATATACACTTTTGGGGGCAGTTATCACATGAACCACAAAATATGGTATCCAAAGGTTCAATGGGTTAAAGTCTGACAAAATTATATATAATAGTATAATGGATGGAGTCTGAATTTTTAAAGTAAGCTTAGTGTTGCTCTTTTAAATAATTGTAGATTAATTGTATTAATGATCAATGCTTAATCAAATCATCTGGCTCATGTTAGGACATTACAATGTTCTTTTACATTTATGGAATATGGAAAGTTGTTGGATTTTACTAGGTATCATATATAGTTGTGGTAGTTACGATTTGTCGGTCACGCTATGTTAAAAATCACGGGCTTGCCAAAGGCGCTCATAGCAAGGCCCAGAAGACTTTGAAATGACAGGGGCTGCAATGAGTGCCAAAGGCACTCATTGCAAGCCTCGCAATGAGTGCCGAAGGCTCTCATCGCATGGCCCGCAAAACTGAGAAAAAGGCTGTCAATGAGCGCCTAAAATTAAAGAAATATTACATGCTTGGGTCTGCTATTTGCAGCTAAAAAAAGACACAGACTTTGCTGTACTATGCCTCATACTAACCAATCAGTGACCATCTCTCAGTGACATTCTATAACATGCTGTTGAGACATGGTCTGTGATAGGCTAGGACACTACGCTGCACAGTCAAAGTCAGTACTACAATGTTTGTATCTGTATATGCTTTTATAAGCACTTCTTATTAAAATAAAGTACATAAAAATAGATAAATACACAGGTTTATTATATTCCTAGTAAAATCCAGGAACTTTCCTTACCAACAAATGTATAAAATATGATAGGAAGCCCACGCCCGTACAAAGTTAAGGAGAGTTGGGTTTGACCTGGCTTGGAATTAGGAGACCTGTTATTACTAAAAAGGGGAAAAATTTAAATGGCATTGCTCAGTTGTGTCTCTCTGTGACCTCATACCATGTTGATCCACTTGGTGTTCATGGCAAAGATATGGGAGTGGATTGCCAGTTCCTTCTCCAGTGGGCCATAGCATACAGCTCCTAGTATTCCCAGGTGGTCTCTCATCCAAGTACTGACCAGTGTGACCTCCTGATTCCCTGGCTGGATTTGAACCCAGGATGCTGTGGTGAAAGCACCTGCATCCTAACCACTGGACCAACAGGGAACCCAATAAATATAAAATGGGTATGGCTTGGATAATAGAAATGGGCTAATATATTATGGAACATAATTTATAAATATCAGTTGGAACCTAATCAGTTCGAACTGGTATCAGATCACATCCTATCTTATCACCTACTACCAACCATTGCCAATTTTCATTAATGGCCTCACCAAAAGATACACAGGTTTATTATATTCCTAGCAAAGTCCAGGAACCTTCCATGTCCCCTTAAGGCAACAAGTCTATCAAGTATTTAGGCTATCTTACATATCTTTGTGCAGTCATACTGTGTTTGAGATCACTATATTTTCTATATACAGGTGTTTTATTATCATATCCATCCACTCACAAGCAATGAGAACAGATGACAGAGGTTTGCTATATACTGTATGTTCTCTATTGCATGATCACGGTCATCCGGACATAGTAATGTTCTGTGTTTAGATAATCACTTTATTAACCTTCACACTGATTTTCTTGAACAAAAGTGCACATATATCCAGATTGCTTAATGCAGCTCTTGTTATTTGCAGAGAACATGTTGACAATCTCCAAAGGACACAAATGTCCTCCAATCTGCAGTAAGGCCAAACATCTTTATTTCCCATCTGAATTACATTACATTAGTTATCGTACAGGGACTTGGAAAAAGGTTCCCTTTGGTACAGTAAGCAAGCAGCCATCTTCACATAGCCATGAATACAACCTCCCTAATGCAATAAACACTCAGATAATTTCCTTCGAGACTTGATTGAAGTTGTGTTCTTGGTAAACTTCTGACATAATTTACAAAAATGTTCAATGCTCAATTTTATTTTCCGTAAAGTAACTAAAATCTTGGATTGCAGGAAATAAGTTATTCTAGTTATTTAAAGGACCTTTGACGGCACATATTTTCTCTATAGTGCTTTGAAGTGATAAAAGGCAACATTTTTAGAAAGTTTGTTTAAAATGAACCTTTAATAAAAAATTAAAGTAAATATTTCACTTTTATATATATATATATATATATATATATATATATATATGCATTATTACTGCAGAGTTCTCAGAAGGGTGAGCTCTAGCAAACTAATGTGCTTTCCATTTTTGTATTTAATAATGATTTCGAAGTGGTACTGGAGAGTAATGTCTCCATACTTGCTGATGACATTAAATTGTGCAAGGTAATTCAATCAGAAATGTATGTACTTTCATTGCTAAATGCCATTAGAATTAACACAAATAAATGTAAAATTATACATTTGGGAAGAAAAAATAGCCATGCAATTTATAATATGAATGGAACAAATCTAGGTGTATCAGATATTGAAATTGATTTGGGAGTGCTTGTGGACCATCTAGGTAACAGTGCTCAAAGCCAAGCAGCAGCTGCAAAGGCAAATAAAATATTAGCATGTATTAAGAAGAGTATAGAAGCGAGGGAAGCAAATATAATTCTGCCACTATACAAATCCCTAGTACAGCGATTTGGGATATGGAGTAATATTTGGGCACCACTTCAAAAAAAGGTGATTGTAGAGCTTGAAAGGAACCCACGGCCGCACGAAGTTAAGGTTAGTGGGATTTGACCGGGCTAGTCATGGGATGGACTGGAAGTTTAGGGGTTATGGCAGGAAAGCTGATAGGAGGGGTTATGATGTCAGGGTAGGGGTATATATGGGTGGGGCGGATATTTTAGGCAGTTGATCTACAGGCTAATCAATCTCCCTGCCTCCCGCTCTGGGTTTAAGGATGAGTTTTAGTTTGGTTTGTTGGTGGGGTGCTTGCCGATCGTGGGGAATAACAGCAGGATAAGGGATTGCGGTAGGAGCAATTAGGGGGCTTGCGTTGGGCAAGCACCTATTTGTTTGGGCTATTATGTTATTAGTTATGTTATTGGTTATTAAGTTATTTATGGAGTTATTTAATTATCAAACTATTGGTCAAAATATTTGAATATGTGATCAGTAAATATGCTGTGGCCGTTTTACCCCAAACTCAGTGTGTAATGTCTTTATTTCAGGGTGGCAGTATTGGGGATCCATATTGACTATACTTAGGTCAAAGGTACAGAGAGGGGCAACAAAACCGAGAAGGCAACAAAACCCAATAATGACAATAAAAATGATTAAGCTATAATGACAGTCTAACTAAAATAAATGTATTTCCTCTAGAAAAAAAAGCACATAAAAGCGGATATGATTACATTTTAACAGGTCATACCTTGAGGTAAGAGGGAAAAAGATTACACCTTAAAGAAAGAAAAAGGTTCTTCACACTAAGATCAATCAGACTTTGGATCTTTCTACCAGAGGAGGCAGTGACAGCAGATTCAATAGACAACTTTAAAATGGTGTTGGGTATATTTTTGGGTAAAGAGTGCATACAGCGTTACGATGGATAACTTGAGTATTAGGGATTTTGACACAAAGTGTAGTCCAATATGAGAGCAATTTGGAATTATTTTTTCCCCATTATGGGACAATTGTCAATGTTTCAGTGGGGATTTTTGTTTGGATCAATTAACAATTCTCATGTTACAAAGATTAGAGGCTATTAAAAAGTTTGAGCCTGATGGACTAAAAGTCTTTTTTTAGCCTACTATGTTATTATGTAAATAGGCAACATAGTTTTAGAATGTAAAAAAAAGATATACTTACTGTTTTATTACTTTTATTATGTTATTATCGAATATTTATACTTTATAATGTGCCAATATATTCTACATAGGATGAAACAGAACATAACAATGACAATGTTGGAATATGTTGTTTTTGATCCCAGTGATCTACTTCCTATAGTGTACACCACAAATTTGTATCTGCAAAATGGGAATTGGGAGTATATAACTGTGACTGCATTCATTAGTTCTAATGGATGCTCATTAGTTTACAAGGTGACACCCTGTTGAGATAGAAGCAAGCTTACTAAAGAAAATGGAAAGCTACATTAAAGAATAATTGCATTGAAAATCAAAACAAGTGAAACATGTAATGGCTGTGTTTATGTTTTTTACTTTCTATAACCATTTGCCCCTTATCAAGTTTTATTATTTAAAATATCACATAGAAAAATATGGTTACAGTGATCCTTTAAAGGGCCATACAAATACTTAATTTGTTTTATAACTTTTAAGTACAGTAGTAAAGATCACTATAAACAACTTATAAATGTATTGTGATTAAACAACATTTATCTTTTGTTAGAAAACGAACATTGAAACCGCTAGTTTCCCCACTACCTTTAAGTTGAAGCACCTCCTCATTTGAAAAGTATGATGGAGTGTGAAGCTCATTTTCCTCCATTTGCGCTACACAATCAGCCTCAGTTTGTAGAAGATAGTAGCAGCAATAAACTAATGATGAGGCGAAACCTGTTGTTTTCAACTTAAACTTTCTCACAAAATGTAATTTTGTAATCACAATAAAATAAAAAAGTTGTTTATCCTGACCCTTACAACTTGAAAGTCATGAAAGCTGCTGGATCATTATATTGCCACTTTAATCCTCTGTAACATACATTAATCTTAATACATTCTTCATAGAATATGCATATTTAAACCATGTATGTGGTAGTGTCCAGAAGCAAGAAATGAACTTGGATCAAAGACTAATGTGTTGGTAAGAAGTGATGAAAGAAAATAATAAAACCTTGCCAACAGCAAGATGGACAGTAGCCAAAGATAAATCATTTTATGTCGTCTGATACCTTAATTGCAATTGGACTTTTGCTGAAGGGTTGTTGTGAGATCTCTAGAAGTCCAAGTAAATTCTGGTAATTAAAGCAAAGTCTGAACCAGTCAGTATGGTATGAACCAATATTTCCATCTTATTCATAGAGTATTTTCCAAAACAAAATAAATCCAAAACTAGATTAGTCTTTTGGTTTTTATTTATCGTCAAACCTATGTTATGTTTCCAATGTTAATTTTGGCTATGAATATTTAGTTAGTTCCTAGAATAGAATCAGTACTAAACCTGAAATTCACCACTGTAAATGGGTCTTTAATTGGTCATGATTTGGATAAGACTGTAACGTCTGTATTAAATATCTGTTGCTTTTCCAATTAGTGTGGAATGTGCACATTCCAGAGAAATAAGACACAGACACGGTGTTTCTGTATAGTAGTTCTCAAAGCGCTCTGTATTCAAAATGGTAGTTTACACGTTTATATGTAGAAAACGTTATCTGATCAAGCGTCACATGATTCCTTTGTCTAGGAATTAATAGCTTTATTGATTGGTTCAAAATTGCTGCAGTGTGTCGTCATCATACTGGTCAGTTTAGGGAGGAGCCGTCCATTTGTCCTTATTTGGTCACGGATGTATGCATCATCAGGCCACTCCCATTTGTAGTTCTGTCTTCCATCTTGTTTGTAGTTTCATTCTCCATTTTAGATAACCTCCTTGTCATTATAAGTGAGTAAGGAATGCAGACAAGGATAATAACATGTAAAAAGACATTTTCCTAATTATCATCCATAACAGTCCCCCCTAAAATGTACTGTTTTTATGTTATTAATGAATGTGCAATCTAAGAAAAGCAGCTGTGCTTATGTTAGTGCGTGATGAGGGGTAAACTCCCCCCTAAACACTAGGTGTATATCTGTCCCTGAGGATGAGGTGCATGACTGCTAGAAAGCCCTAAACATCTGTGCTGTGAACGCCCGTTCTTCTTTGTACATTTGAGTAGCCATGGCTTACCCATGGCCCCTCCTGCCACTGTCACAGACAAGTCAGATGCCTTTCCCTAGCCCCTTGTATCAGGAACATGTGGGACAAGGGGTTTATGTGGAAGCATGAAAAATGTCCATACTAGTTATTCTACTCTAAAATAATTCATTCCAGAGATATTTAGCATTTGTTGTGCTCCTCGTGTACAATAGATACAATAGACCGTAAACACTCTATGTGACTCCTCACCGTTGTCATCATCACAAAATTCTCGGTGCACAAAGGTTGATGTGACTCCAGTAACTGACTTCATAAAAAATATGTTCGGACACATGGGGTAATACAGCAGGTAACAAATGCAAGAATTATCAGTATTGAAAGAAAGACAATGTCAACCTGTAACAATACTCTCTGCCACCCAAACCATTTATCCCAATAGTCTGTGTTTCCAGGATTCTCCTTCAATTCTTGTGCCAAGTTGTTTAGTTCTTTAATGGCTAAAGTAATCTTACCGTTTGGACCCATATTATCAGGTATGTAGGTGCAACAGTTGTCAGTGTCGGTGTCGGGGAGCATTTTACACCAATCATTGGTATCAGTGATTCAAATCCTGCGGCTATCTGGTTTCGGCCTTTGAACTCATCAAGCACCCCCCTTGGGACTCCACTAGAATCTATGTACACATGGGAATCAAAACTTTCTTTAGGTTCAGATGATGATGTATGTCTCTTCCTTCTGGGCTGTGTCTGAGGAACATTATCTAGATCACCATAATAGGTTGGAACAATGTGTAACGGCATTATGGCTTTAGTCATGGTACGTTCCCCACGCCATACTCCTGACAGTCTTACCCTGAGTTTCATATCTCCACACAACCAACATATGTCCCCCAAAGATTGTATCTGATTGACTAGCATGGTGGCTGAACCATCTCTATATGTGTGACAAAATCCATAAGGCAACCTCTGTAAGTTGAACCCCTGAGAAACGTTTCTCCTGTAACACGTATAATTTCCAGGGTACACAGTTATACCTCTCCCTGGGTGGGGATTACTAGTCATCATGGGGTACGTTTTCCTCCATTGTTCACTTCTTCTGGACCTGCCGTCTTTTGCAATTCTTTGAGCAATCTTAAATCTGTTGGCAGGGTCTGCATTGTATAAATGTTTATTTCTCCATCCACCTCTCTCCTTTCCATTTCCTGTGATATCATTGCTGCCTTCTTAGCCGTCTGGTCTGCTAGATGGTTTCCTCGTGCTTCGTCTGAATTTAGCTTCCCATGTGCCTTTACTTTCAGTATGGCTACTTCCTTTGGGAGTGCTAAAGCATCTAGTAGTTCACGGATGGCTTTGTCATGCTTCACTGGAGTGCCTGCGGCTGTCATGCATCCTCTAGCTCTCCAGATTACTCCAAAGTCTTGAGTCATTCCCAGAGCATATCTTGAGTCTGTGTAGATGTTGGCTCGGACTCCTGTCGCAATCTCACAAGCCTTGGTCAATGCAATCAACTCTGCTTCTTGTGCTGACATGGAGGAAGGTAGTGAGAAGGCTCGCATCACATCTTTTTCTGTAGTCACAGCATATCCTGTGTGATCTTTCCCATTCTCATCAGCATACCTTGATCCATCCACATACAGAGTGATGTCTGGGTCTGTCAGGGCAAGGTCTTTTACATTCGCAAGGTGTGAGGTCTCCATTTCCATTTGTTGAAGGCAGTCATGAGGTGGATTTGTGAGTCCTGGGACTGCATATGGGTCTCTGGCTTGTATACTGGGAGTGCTGTCTGCTTGCCAGTGGAGAGTTTTCTTTTCCACTCCTTCCTCTTCCAACTCCTCTTCCTCTGCAAATTCCCACCATTTTAATGCAGCTCCCAATGTCTTCCATCCATCCGGTGCGAACTTGGATATTGCAACATGTGGAATTTCTGTATCCCAATGCTTGTAGAGCGCTTCTGCTTCTTGTGGGGGCTCCACCGTAAGTGCACTATCTCCTGCTGCATTGTTGTACAATGTCTTTAGGTTTAAGGTGACCTGCTTCAATTTAGTGAGACTTGCTTCATATTGGAAATCTCGGCCTGGAAATGTTTATTCCACAGCGTGCAATATAGAGGGTCTTGTGTCACATCTGTGAGCGTCTGGCCGTTTCCACCACCTTCTAGTAGACGTCTTTTTACATAGAGATTGGTTATTCCTGAGTTTGGGTTCAAAATCAGGTTGTACAATAGTATCCATCTTCCTGTCTCCCCCCTCTGGAAATGGTAAGAGAGTGGCTGGATTGAGAACATAACATCTCTGTAAGGTAACATTGTCTGGTAGAAGAAGGGAACATTGCAGACGGAGGTGTCTGGCTGTAGTCATGTGCTTAGGTAGTCTGCTGTATGATGGCCGCAATATTATGTGGTGCCAGAACTGTCAGAGGATAGCCACGGGCTATATACATCATATATGTAGAAGGATTAATTCGGGGGTTAAGGGCTGCCTGTTTTCTTTTCCTGTATTTAATGTTTGCAAACTATTCAAATACAGACTCCACTTTAGATCAAATTCACATGCAAAATCTTTCTTCCAAATCACTTACTATAATATTCTAGGAACTATTCGCTTCAGTCCCGTACTTAACTTACCATAATTCCCAACTAACACTCCACTTCTTCCTTCATAGTTACCATAAGTGGAACAGTGCCTAGGTGAGGTCTGGCCCTTACACAAACATAACAATTAGTCTTATTATGTGACTCTACGTTATATGTCGTCCATTCCAGTCATAAATTGAGGTTTGTGAACCCAATCTCATTTGCTAGGGTTCCTTCGTACCTAGGTTCACTGATATCAGTCATCTGGGGTAATGCCTGAGTGTGTTGTACTTGCATTAGTCCTTCTGATATGAGTGGTGCATTTAGATCTCTGAGCATAAATTTACCAATCCGTCCTTTTGCTTCTCCTCTAACCCAGCCACCTATTAGGTATGTACCTGCGTCTGTGGGTCTGGGGGTGAGTCGCATGTTAGCTCCAGTCTTGCCATTTGGCGAGCATTTGCCTGGCTTTATTAGAGTCATACGTTCAAGTAAAGGGCTTCCACTCAAATCTGTTCTATCTAAGGCACTCTTTAGTCTGTAGCCTCAAGCTGTCCCAGTGTTCTATCCTACAGCTTCCCAATGACTACAATCTTTCCCCAAGTCTGGTCTGTAACACATATGTGTATACATGTGCTGTGAGTGTATTTGTACAAGTTACATTGTTGAGTCACGCTTAGCTGTTGGCAACATACAACATGACAATAATCAAAAGACAATGTGATCATATGTGGTTTAGATGGATTGTACCAAAATGTAATACCATCTTTCTTCTCACTAATGAATGCAGAAGGTTCTACTTTAGTTAAGAACAGACAGAAAAGGATATGTGTTATGATCATCATGATGTTGGCTGCTGTGGGTCTGGTGCTGCTTGCAATAAGATGCATGATCTGGATTCCAGAGGATTCTTCTTTTTTTTTTTTTTTTTTTTTTTTTTTTTAAAAATATATTGACCAGGACCCAAGCTCCAGGAAGTAGTTGATGAGTACCAGTGTCTACTTCTGGATCTGGAATAGGAGAAAACACTTGTGCATGTATTTTAGTCAGTGCTTGAGATAAAACAATCACATAATCAATAAATACATCAGATTTAAACTTCAATTGCTGAGGATAATAAGGATCTCTTGGGGGGACAGAGAAAAACTTCCCTTCTCTTCAATCCTTCCTCTAAGACTGCTCCCAGCAGGAATGATTGATTACCACTGGCTGTTTTATCTTGTGGAGTGGCCTGATTTACTATTTCATCCGGAGCGCATTCTATTAATAACTCACAGAATTCTGTATCACCGTTGCAGACAGGCGTGTAGGAGTTGATTTACATGAGCAGAGATTGCTAATAAAAGCTTAAGAAGCTTAATAAAACATTAAATGTCTCCTATACCTTCCTTTTAAGAAAGATTACTATTCCCAAGGAGTAGTGGATACAGGGCACCAACTCCAGGGGAGATAGCATATTAGAAAATTGCTTCGTCATTGATTTTAAAAGGGGTTGGTTTCTTTGTTCCACAACCCACTAAAATGTAGCAAACACCATTCTTCTCTCAATAATACAGACAGACATATTTTCACATAAAACTCTAATACGCACACAGAGTAGATGGGAGGAGGGAAGGGGAGTGGTTTGCTTTGCTTTGTCATAAGATGGGGTGGCCAATCCCTCTCATACAATGCAAACCGGTCACCTCCCTCTTCAAAGAGTACAGTATCGAACACACAGAAACTTCAGACAAAATATTTCAAAAGAATACACGCATATGTATGTACTTCACAAACACATCTGTCTCATACTTACAAACAAGATAAACTATAAATCCTCCACTGATTTCAGTGGTGGACACAAATTCTCTAACCTGTATTCCTCAATTGTATTGCAAAGAAAAGGAATTACAGCAAATACTCACACATTTACTTACAGCAAACACAAGACAATCCCTCTACTTTATAAACGAAAGCAATCAGAATATTATATAAATGTATGTAAGGAAAAGTTCCTTAATGTTTCTGTGTTCATACCTTAAACAGCATAGCAATACAGTAAAACATGTTAACACCTTCAAATACAACCTAGCATTGGCGTAGGAAGAATTCTAAGATTCGTCCTTCAAATAGTTAAACCAGATGGGAGGGGGTGGATGAGGAATTTCTCTCAGTGTCTCTCTCTGATCAAGGTCAAAACAAAACACACAGAGAGAGAAATCAGCTTGTAGTTTTTTTTTTTTTTTTTTTTTTTCTTTAGGGAGAGAAGTTCTAAACTGCATTTCTTATCAAAACATGCATAACAACCAGCAGTGACATAGCATATAACATTATAATCATCAAACCTTTTCTGCAGAAAACTTAAGATTCAAAAGACATATGATTTCAAGACCATGCGCATATATGACACACACACGTAACCACCCGTAGTGAATGACAGACGTCTCCTAAAGTTTTCAAGCTACTACCGGCCCGAACATCATGACCCTTAAAGGACGTCTTATCCAACATGCACAGACATTTCCCAGGGAAACAAATATCTATTTCCCCGGGGCACACATATGCAAGTTAGTATTTGTGACCTCTGGTATTATGTATTTGCACGTCACCTTGCGTACAAATCAAACGTCTTCCAGACAGTCAAAAACACACGTGTGTGGGTCCTGAACCATATGCCTAAAGAATTCAAATTCACAATACCAACAGTCCACACACACACACACACACACACCGGCAACAGATATCTATTATCACAGGTTTTTTTAAAACGGACCTTGAGCAAGTTAAATAATCTGTGCTTTGAATGCCTGCCAATAGCCGAGAAAGAAATAGCGACTTGCAAAGTACTAAATAATGACCTTACCAGGCATATTTTCTGAAGGTTCCTTCTGCTGTTGAAAGTCACCACTTCGCTCCTTCTCGGCTATTGTCAGGTCATAAACTCAAGGCCCCACGTTGGGCGCCAAATGATTTGGATAAGACTGTAACGTCTGTATTAAATATCTGTTGCTTTTCCAATTAGTGTGGAATGTGCACATTCCAGAGAAATAAGACACAGACACGGTGTTTCTGTATAGTAGTTCTCAAAGCGCTCTGTATTCAAAATGGTAGTTTACACGTTTATATGTAGAAAACGTTATCTGATCAAGCGTCACATGATTCCTTTGTCTAGGAATTAATAGCTTTATTGATTGGTTCAAAATTGCTGCAGTGTGTCGTCATCATACTGGTCAGTTTAGGGAGGAGCCGTCCATTTGTCCTTATTTGGTCACGGATGTATGCATCATCAGGCCACTCCCATTTGTAGTTCTGTCTTCCATCTTGTTTGTAGTTTCATTCTCCATTTTAGATAACCTCCTTGTCATTATAAGTGAGTAAGGAATGCAGACAAGGATAATAACATGTAAAAAGACATTTTCCTAATTATCATCCATAACAGTCATACAATGCCCTGGTTAAGTCACTAAATAATGATTTTTCAGGGACATATTTTAAGCATTAAAAGGAAAAATAAAATCAATTTTAGGCATCTGTGCATGTCTCTAGGACTAATCAAAATACTAGTTGCTCCCTGGGATCTGAGAAAGCCCATTTTTTTTCATTTTCATATGAGTTTACACTGAACCCCAATGGGTAATTAACAATTTTTGGCAATGATCCACCATTAGCAAGACATTTTACCCTTTGTTTGGTCGGTGGATCAGAAATGCTGATTGCCTGGTAAAAACTGCAAACTTCATTGTAAGTGTACAGTTAGGAAATGCAATATTTTTGATAGCATTCAGTTGATAAAGTACTTATTAATACCAATATTTTTTAAATATATTATATTTGCAATCTCATCTGTACACAACACAAATCGTGAAATACTTTAATTATGTTGTTTCAAATAAAAATGCTTTCATAATTTTAAAAAAATTGTATCTTGAATGTCCTCTTAATAAATAAAAATAGACAAAACACTATGGTCAAATGTATATGTAAGATAGACCCCTGTTTACCCTCTTGGTGGACCCACATACATCTAAAAGACTGGAGAGAATACAACACGTGTAGTCTTATTTACATGTCACAGTGATTGGTAGTTTAATTACATAATTGGATAACATGGCATGTTGAGTTATGTAGGATGTCAAGTGTGTTAAGGTGAACTTGGAATGCTTTTCCTTACACTATATCCTCAATCCTATAATTGGTATTAGAATCTCTTGGACACTGTATTTTCTGACTAAGGGACTTGGGTTAGATTTATTCCCCACTTCAGTATAGATTTTTTTATGCCAATGGGTCAATATGCAAACCAAATGATAGAGGTGGATCATGAAACATTACAAAATATTTAATCTGGTTAGTTAAAGGGACACAAGTATTAATCTAATTTTTAAATAGTATTAGCCTACCTTTATTCCTATGGAGCATAGACTTATATCTTAAAGACGGCTATTGCTTCTCCTCACACAACTAGTCCATGGGGTGGTGGGCACCTTACCTATATACCTTTTAAAATGTTTGGAGGCTAAACATTACTTTAAAAATAAATTAAATAAATTAAAAATAAATAAATTATAAAAATCACTGCAATAACATACAATTACACAAAAATAAATCAATACTTAAATATCCAAATAGCAGTAATTAAATTATAATGAAATGTAATTAAACCTGTAAAATACATTGTTAAACCAGTTTAAATTTATTGTAGTCATCAGAACCCCTAGATTCACTCTCAAGCCCTGGAAAATGCATTAAATAAAACTGAAAGTCATAGAGGTCAAAACAATATAGAGTCTGCTCAGGTGTAAATAAACCAACATACATAGAGCTTTTTTAATCTTTATTTCTCATGTCAGGTGTAAATAATGTAAATAGTTATCACTTTTAAAATGAAGAGTAAAAGTGAGTGATGATAAATGAAAGATTTAAGCAATTAAATACTTTGAAGTTAAAAGGTGGAAGACAGATCAAGCAGAAGATGGACATTTGGTTAAATCAGAATATATGTATATTAAGATTCTAAGTCCAGAGGCTGTAGAAGAAAAGATGATAATGTTATCATTGGCTGAATGAATGTCAAGAAGGTAGCAGAGGAAGATCAGGAGCTCATGAATCTAGAACGGCAGGAAATTATTCTAGCTAGTAAAAAAATTCAATAGATTGAGATGGATAATGGTATATGTGAAATGAGATGCGATAACATTGCAATAATCAGTGCAGAAGAAAATAATATAAAATATTGATCTTTTAGTTAGGGAAAAGTACCATATGTTTCTGTGTATAAGACGCCCTATTTTGTTGAGCCCAAAATTAGGAAATACATATTTTAAACACCAAACAGAACAACTTTGATATTTTATTAAATATTCAAAACCAGAACAACTTTACCAATATATTTAGACAATCTTTTTTTTAATTTTCTGACACTTGTATGGGCTAGTGCTCAAAAAACTTTTAATGCCGTTACAGTAATGGCTCCACAGGTCAAACAGTGACAGTGCCTTCTAGTGGCCACTTGTGGGTTTGCTGCTGGCTCTTTCTTGGTGTGTTCCGTATATAAGACAACCCCCTATTTTAAACTTAAAAACTTGGGTAAAAAATATAGTCTTATACACGGAAAAAAATGGTATATTGTTCAAAAGTTGTAGATAACAATATATTAGGAGTTTTTAAAGGCATTTGAGTAGAAAAATATAATGAGAAGGCAAATGTAATATATTGTAATTGGGGTAATGACAATATAAAAAAAAGAAACAACAAAGGGTTTATGATGGATGTTTTAGATGGTACTAAGGACACAAAAGACCTTACAACCAGAGATTGTTGCTGGGCAATGCATGAAGTGTGAATCCAGATGTCAAGAAACAATTGTGCTAAAACAGATACTTGAATACAATGATAGAATAGAATAATATGATCCTCAGAGATAGGGAGGACCACCACCTGATGTAGGTTATTTGAAAAATAAACAACTTATTTGATCTTTTCTATGCAAGTTATTAAAACTACATATCACATTGACATATCACAATGTAGAAAGCATAGAGTATGGTCCCTATTTTATTTCCCAATTCGTAAAAATGTATACACACTTAAAACTGCTCCTAATATTGCCACAGATTCTATTGCTACTCACATTCTGATTACGAGGTCAATCACAATCACTATGGGCCAGCCAAACCTGCAAAACCAGCCTTAAAACTCCATTAGTTTCAGCACAGCTCGAATATTACTAAATAAAAGTTACACAAAATTAATATTTTATTCCACCTGTAGCTCGAGCTCGCAAATTGAGTCTGGACCGCAACTGAAAAAAGTATCACTTTTCTGTCAAATATTTAGAGTACTAAATAGGACTTGCAAGGGCTTTCTCAAACACTTATTAGAGCTATAACACACAATACTGTACTTTAAAAGCATGGGAAGGCATGGAAACACATTAGAATTATTTGCAGAACAATCTAAAACCCACAAATATGCAATAAAAAAATATTTTTAAATGTTATTTCTGAGTAATATCAATCCCAGGACTCAAGTGTTTAATATATATTTTACCGTTTTATGTTGAAAGGGCTGAGAGCTACAAGCTAGAGACTATATTTCGTAAACCAGTTTTCGGCCATTGGACTTGCGTGCTCAAACGCAGACAATTAAGCAATCACGTAGCTACTGGTTTAGACGGAGCCAATGGAAAAAGAGATCATCAGCGTCACGTCACTGAAAAGGGGAGGGTAGATTTCAAAGTTCTACGTGCTTCGATTACAGTTTGCGATCGGACCCTCAGGCCAGATATATTGCAATATTAATAAAGCTGTAAATATGGTATTCTATTACATGCGAGTTACAGTATATGTCGTAACACATTGATTGCAAGGATCGATGTAACACAAAATATAAACATGAAATAAAGTATTTTTCGGGGCCGATTTGCGGGCTTGAGAATGTTGTGCTAATAATTCTAAGACCTAACATCACTTTCCCTTTTAATAAATGTACAGTAGTGTGTTTTCATTTGATTAACAAGTGCTACGTATTGTTCTTTACCCCCTCTGCGGGTGCTCTCGAGCACACGTTGCCCTTTGGGCTCCATTTTGTGTTACATGCTTGCTCGCGAGTGACCACGTTGCAATTTAACAGCTGAATTTAACCAGTAGCGGTTACGGACTTGACAGATCAAAGGATTTACGTGCTCAAAGTTCAAAGCTGCTCAGCACCTAGCCCATTCTCGACCCTCCTGCATGTTACCACGCAAGTCCGCTGAGAGCAACGTTACGGGGCTCATTTTATAGCCGTGACCCATAAATTTGGAGTTTTAAAACGTAGCCCCAATTTAATAAGGCTGCTGATCGGCAGATATTACTTTTTGGCACTGATTAATTCTTAGCCTCCGATTGCAGATTACATGTAACTTCCCATAGTGATTGTGGGTGGGTAACTCTTAAATGGATTGCGAGTAGCTAGATTTGACGAATCTGTGGCAATCTTAAGCACAGTTTTAAGTGTGTATAAATTTACAAATTGGGCAATAGAATAGGATCCCATTCCAATCTTTTGCACAAGCACTTATGGTGCAAGTTTGAATGTAACTTAACCTATCAGTTTGAGTCCCTCTATATTTCAGCGCTACACAAATGCACCACTGAATAGCGTAAAATGAGCTGTGTTATCAAGTTACTGTGACCTGTCACATTCAAACTTCCTTCCAAGCCATTCCAATCGCTTTTAACTATTCATTATGCAAGTAACATACTATGCGTAAACCCTTTTTTCCTGTAAATTGCCACATGGCTCCTAATGTCATATACTATGCAAACAATTAACCCTTGCTAAAATAATTAGCTCTTGCCATTTAGGTCCTGTAAGAACCTCCATGGCATGTAAAAATTAACCACTTACCATTGGGTCCTTAAAAAATGCTTTTCAGTTTACATTTGATCTGAATTTTTATCTATTTATCTTTATATTTAACTGGGGACATTTGAAGCCATGGGAATGCTGTTTGATACATAATTGAAACCGGTTTGTACTGTGTGAACCTTCAGCACTCATTGCGAGGCTTGCGCTGAGCACCTTCGCGCTCATCGCATGCCTTGCAATGAGCGCCTTTGGCGCTCATTGCGAGCCTCTCCTGTTGTGTACTTTTGGTACTCTGAGAGATATATATATCTATGTATATTTAGTTAAGTAATAATGAATGATTTCTTAAATCAATTAATATACTTTAATTATTTATAATTGATATATGCAGCGAGCAATAGGCTGAAGAGCTAACAATCTGTTTGTATTTTGCGTCTGCATAGAATATACATTGTGAGTGTTAGTGCCCTGCTTATAAAGGCTGCGTGCGCAAGGTAAAGCCGTTGGTTTATTGTGTAAAGTGGCATTGTATAGTAGTAATGTTATTAATGTGGTACGCGTCTTGTGAGCATTTTCCGGCTTTTGTAATAGTGTATCTTGTAGATGAAAGTGTGATGTGTAAAGTGCTATGCGTTTTACAGTGTTTTGCGCGGTCCGGGGTTGTGTAGCCTCGTTTTCATTTTTTTCGGTGGACATTTTTTTTTTTGCTTAGGCGATTTTCGAGTGGCGAAAATCGTGTAAATCAAGTTAAATTCGCGTTTCACCTCACTCACAGACGTCCTGGCTGTTGCCCTGTGCTGTCTGTTATGTTTTTTGGCAGTGTATTTAGTGTGTTTTTCAGGTTTTTTGCTTCTTGTCGTTCGGCCGCTAATCTTGTAAATTTTTGTGTCCTGCATCTTTTTTTTTAACTCCTGCATCTTGTATTTTAATGGCTCGCCTCGCTTTGCACCTCGCAAAGCGTGGCGACGTCTCGCAGTTTGACAACTATTATACAGTGGATAAAAAAAGTCTACACACCACTGTTAAAATGTCAGGTTTCTGTGCTGTAAAAAAATTAGACAAAGATAAATCATTTCAGAACTTTTTCCACCTTTAATGTGACCTATAAACTGTACAACTCAATTGAAAAACAAACTGAAATCTTTTAGGTAGAGGGAAGAAAAAATATAAAAATAAAATAATATGGTTGCATAAGTATGCACACCCTTAAACTAATACTTTGTTGAAGCACCTTTTGATTTTATTACAGCACTCAGTCTTTTTGGGTATGAGTCTATCAGCATGGCACATTTTGACTTGGCAAGATTCGCCCACTCTTCTTTGCAAAAACACTCCAAATCTGTCAGATTGGGAGGGCATCTCCTGTGTACAACCCTCGTCAGATCACCTCACAGATTTTCAATCGGATTTAGTTCTGGGCTCTGGCTGGGTCATTCCAAAACTTTAATCTTCTTCTGGTGAAGCCATTCCTTTGTTGATTTGGATGTATGCTTTGGGTCGTTGTCATGCTGAAAGATGAAGTTCCTCTTCATGTTCAGCTTCCTAGCAGAAGCCTGAAGGTTTTGTGCCAATATTGACTGGTCTTTGGAACTGTTCATAATTCCCTCTATCTTAACTAAGGCCCCAGTTCCAGCTGAAGAAAAACAGCCCCAAAGCATGATGCTGCCACCACCATGCTTCACTGTGGGTATGGTGTTCTTTTGGTTATGTGCAGTGTTGTTTTTGCGCCAAATATATCCTTTGGAATTATGGCCAAAAAGTTCAACCTTGGTTTCATCAGACCAAAACACATTTTCCCACATGCTTTTGGGAGACTTCAGATGTGCTTTTGCAAAATGTAGCCTGGCTTGGATGTTTTTCTTCGTAAGAAAAGGCTTTCGTCTTGCCACTCTACCCCATAGCCCAGACATATGAAGAATATGGGAGATTGTTGTCACATGTACCACACAGCCAGTACTTGCCAGATATTCCTGCAGCTCTTTTAATGTTGCTGTAGGCCTCTTGGTAGCCTCCCAGACCAGTTTTCTTCTCGTCTTTTCATCAATTTTGGAGGGAGCTCCAGTTCTTGGTACTGTCACTGTTGTGCCATATTTTCTCCACTTGATGATGGCTGTCTTCACTGTATTCCATGGTATATCTAATGCCTTGGACATTCTTTTGTACCCTTCTCCTGACTAATACCTTTTAACAATGAGATCCCTCTGATGCTTTCGAAGCTTTCTGTGGACCCTGGCTTTTGCTGTGGGATGCGATTAAGAAAATTTCAGGAAAGACCAACTAGAGCAGCTGAACTTTATTTGGGTTAATCAGAGGCACTTTAAATGATGGCAGGTATGTGCTGACTCCTATTTAACACGATTTGGAATGTGATTGCTTAATTCTTATAACCCCCAGTTATAAGAGGGTGTGCAGACTTATGCAACCACATTATTTTTATTTTTTATTTTTCTTCCCTCCACCTAAAAGATTTCAGTTTGTTTTTCAATTGAGTTATACAGTTTATAGGTCACATTAAAGGTGGAAAAGGTTCTGAAATGATTTATCTTTGTCTCGTTTTTTACAGCACAGGAACCTGACATTTTAACAGGGGTGTGTATAATTTTTTATATCCACTGTATGTGATTTGTGATAGAAATAAGGCTCTTGTTTCATTACAGTTTCTTTGGTTACATATCCTACTCGCTCTCTTTGTATCACAAACCCTTTTTATTGTATCTGATACTGATAGTACAGCTACTTTTGTCATAAAAATCATTTGTGAAGTTGGATAAAAGAAACAAGAAAGTTCAATTTATTTGTGGCCATTAAACCTATCATCTTATACTACTTCTGTTATTTTAGCAAACATTCTTGTTCTATTATCTATTCTACTGGCACACATGGGTACCACCCTCTCTGCACTGGATTATACTTTATAAAGCAATGAAAAGTTATCTGAGTAAAAACAAGTATCATTTGTTAGATTTCTGGCTTCCAATGGCATGGTGTCAGTTACTAGTATTTCTTTATTATTCTACATTATAGAAGACATGCCTATATTGCATGTAAGTTTCAATTTTTCCTCCCAAATATTTCTTAGATTTTATGTGACACAGTAACATAGTAATTGAAGTAAAAAAAACAGGCTATTAGTCCTTCAAGTTCAACCTTATTAGATCTCCTCTGATCCTTGTAAAATGTGAATACATTTTTAATTGATCCTGATGAAGGCAAACAGAAAAAAAAACACATTGAAACATTTCCAGTTATCTCCTACGAGGAAAAATTCCTTCATGACACCAAATACTGGCAATCTGATTCCTCCCTGGATCAATAGCCCTTCTCCTCTAGTTAGCCAACATGACCCTGTATGCACTTTTTACTCAAAAATATATAACCCCTTTTTAAAGTTATCTGTTGAGTCTGTTATCACAACCTCCTTTGGTAGAGAGTTCCACAGTTATTTGTCCCAGTCTATACATTGTATTACTGCCCTCAGACCGTGAAAAAGTTTCCATTTTAAAATTAAGAGTTTTTGTTGGACACTATAATCACTGTTCCCTAAGGGCTCCTCAACAACATTTGATATTATAGCAATATTATTTGTGATGACTAAATCCAAGATAGCCTAATTTCTAGTAGGTTCTTGTACAACCTCGGCCAGATAATGATCCCTGAGTGTACTCAAGAATCTGCACCCCTTTGCTGAACCGCTGGTCTCATTCATCCAGTTTATTTCAGGGTAGAAAAAATCTCCCATTAATAAAACTTTACCATGCTTAGCTGCATTGATAATCTCTGTCAGTAATTGCAATCCATCATTATATTTTTAGAATTTCTTCCTCCACTATTTATTTTTACTGGAAAGGCTTCAACTTTTGTACTAGTTCCACCATAAATAGCTTCTCTTATTATAGGCTTTAGATCAGGTTTAACATAAACACATACTCTTTCTCTTCTACCATTGCCCTATCTCTCCTAAATAAATTATAATCTGTATTAACTACCCAGTCATGAGAATCATCCCACCATGTTTCAGTAATGCCTAGCAAATCATATTTATTATTTACTGTTAATAAATCTATCTTTCCCTTACAAGCGTCTTCTCTATTGACTATGCTAACCCTCCCCCTTCTCCTCCCCATGAATAGCTAATCCATCCCTTATGATCTCTACACTTTCCACCCCATTTCTTCTATCTATTCACTTCTGCCCAGTGATTAGCTATTTCTTCCTTCACTAGACTGAACTGTGTATTCCCCCACCCTATTTTAAAAGTAATAGGTATTCAAAAGATACACAAATTTACATTTACTTTAGCATTCAGCAAGTTTGAAAAGCCATATTAAGTTTTGTTATACAATTTTATACATTGAAATTATCTTTAAGTGCACATTCTGACGTGAAGTTATCCACTGCTTTTTACTTGATGTTTTTCATATTTTAGCAGTAGCTGCTTTTTATATAATTTTATCATTGCCTTTGTACATTTTTAATCTAAGTATCTCTCTATGTCTTGTCTTTGGTTTTTTTTTTAACTCAGTCCTCTTGCTCAAATACAAAACAAGTCATAATAGCCACCCTCTTTATTTCCCCCATATCTCTATGTAACCCCTCTATATCTATCTGTCCTTGCTCTGAGAGAAAGAGAGAGATAGAGAGAAAGTACAGATTATGAGAAATAATATAGAAAGAGACATTTGAAATTATTGCCAGCTCACCTCTTATAAGATATATCATATTTCTTATATTTTCTGCATTGCTAAATAAGAAGGAACCATGTATAATCGGATTCAGGTGCACTGCCCAACTTTCACATTTTCTGCACTTTTAAAACGAAAACAAGTGACTTCATCTGTATTAGTAAGCAAGAAGGAGTCTTGAAACCAGTAGAATGGAACTGACCTTGCAAATAGTAGTTAATAAAGTGATATTTTTTACAATAGCATATTATAAATATGAAATGTTTCTTACTCTGCAAATGAAAATGTCCCTTTCACTACAGACAAATACAGAAAAAGTGAATTCTAGGGGATCTGGGAATCTGCATGTCTTAAGATCTGGAATTCAGTTAGGAGAATGAAATGACCATTTAAGTTCAAGGCCTTAATGGATCCCCAATAGTCCTGCGGGGCCCAGGTAGACTCCTAGCAAGGGACCAGGAAGACCATTAGGCCTGTGAGGAGCCATTAAGCACCCATGCCTTATTAAAAAAATGTAAGACCCTATGGGGTTACTAATGCTAGCAATGGGGGACCATGTGGATCTCCATATCAATTAAATCTAACCCTTGAACCATGGGGGTCCATATAGACACTAAGTGCAATTTAAAAAGCCACAGGGGTGGGAAATTAACTTTTAATTGCCCATTTTAACCTGTGTGTGTCATCTTGTGTGTCTGTAACCATGCCAAACATTCAATGGTATGAAAACCTTTGAGCAGTTCCATTGGGGTGATTTCTGTTATCATTATGATTTAAAAAGGAGCCAAACAACTATGTCATAATAAATGGCTTCATTTGATCACTATCCTAAAATAAAATACTTTTTTTTGCATGATCAGTCATATTTTTAAAGAAAATGTGAAAACTATTTTGAGGATGTCCAGTGAGCATCACAGACACCCTGTTTCTCAATCTTCAGCCCTGGATAAGTGAGCACTTCCATGTTACTGGAAGCATCCATCCTCTTCTATCTTATTGGAATATGAAAGTGCACCAGGGCTAAAAATTGAAGACCAGGGCATTTGTGATCATCTCTGGAGTTTGTCAAAAGGATAGATAATGTATACCCATTATTATGTTTAGGTATTCCAAAGAACCATACAGTAAAAACTGTGTCCACAAGCAGTTTTTCTTTACTGCGGAGGGCCATTTTCTTTATTGAGATACTCTGTTGAGCTGTTTTCCAACTGCGAGGCCATTGAAGCAATATTGTCTCCTATGTTTTAGGGCACATTGTTTATTGTATGGTCACTGATTCAATTGTTATTACTCAACACACAAGGACCATGAGACAATAGCTTCTTTAAAAAAAAAAAAAATCTGTAAGACCCCTTTCTAAAAAAGTTTTCTTTTTGTTCAATTTTTTATTAAAACGTAATGTACTAGAATTCAGAAATTACCAGAATAATCACAAATCCATCTATGGTAAGCACAGTTGTGAGACATGTATAAGATGATTCTTGTGTTTGTTATGTTTTACTAAAAAAATGAATAATAAGAAAAGATTTTTAGAAAAAAGTTTTATGTATTTTGTTTATAATTATAAAGCACCTGAAAATCTTTACGTTTTGTGAGGACCTTGAAAAATGAGCACTAATTAGATGTCCATTACGTTTTTCAATTTTCAGTTGAAGATAAATGATTCTCTCCATTACAAGTTCCTCTCATTTATACAAATTGATAAACAGAATCAAAAATGGCAGCCCTATTCCAGAAAAACTGTGTATTTTTGTTAAACCAAACCTATATATTATTATTTTTTATCTATAGCATTTTGCTCATTATTAAAAGTAAATGTTCAAAAAAGACAATTGACAAAAATTTGAGCACAGTGGTCTTTTAATTAAAAATGACCTGATATTGCACAAGCATTTTCTAGTAGTTTAAGAGTTATCAGCAACTGTTTGCTGGTATATAACTTTGAATCTAAAAAAACGTTTGAATATGCAGAAATCATAAAGAGAATTTAAACAAAAAAAATGTAGTTGTGTCCATTAAACCAGAATAATAATTTAGCAAACAGAAAAGCTTAACCTTTATTTTATATTTTTAAGGTAATTATCTGTCTATGTAAGCTTTTCTATCTGTTGTTAATAAGTATTATAAAAGAAAACTGTGTTTTTTATAATGGAATCAAGGACTCATATTTTACATATTTATCTCTTGTGGAACAACTCGTTGAAGGTCTTCTGCGCTTGACAACCAAATTTGATGCTAGAAGGTCCCTGGAGAAGGTATGCCTGAAAAATACTGTGAAAATAATGCATAAAGACTTTATATTTCTGGAATCTACATAAATAAAGCAATTCCATAGATCATTTATGAAAGAGGGACACAACTAAGGTGGAAAAATATGAAATGTATTTATTTGCAGTTCATTTTCAAGGCAATATCTTAACAGCTAAATAATTATATATTTAGAGAAGAGATATTTGGAAAAAAGAGCTGTTCACCAAAATCAGATTTATTTCAGTGAATGCTCCCAAATACTTTTGCTAAATAATTTTACAAAACATTTCAAAATAGTTATTGATCAATCTTCAAGTTCACGTTTTGTACTAGCAGCAGTAGGTGTAGGATAGGACTAGAATGAAGGTAAGAGCTTTGGGAGAATTTGTATAATATAGTAGAGAATAAAATGCTAAGAACAAATATGTATTGGATAATACTTCTAATTATTATTCATTTATTTTTGTTATTATTTTAATTTATCTTGGTTTTCCAGAAATACATTTTAAAACAAAAAACATATAATGAAAATTATATTATAAAATATGTAAATAAAACTAGTAAATAACAGTATAAGAAAATTAACAGCTTTTGATAGCAATTATTTACAGGGCATAAATATAAAAATAGTTAAGTAAACTTAATTTTATGGAGATGTGAGTTGGATCATGTCTTAGTTTTTTGTATAAGAGGTTTCCAAACTGTGCTTTGTAGATGAGCAGTGGTCTGTGACTCCACTCAGGTGTTCAACAGTAATAATTTTATTACAAAATAATTGTTGAATACAATTAAGAAAATTAAAAAAACAATGTACAGAAGTGCTTATATACTATGATTTATGTTTTTTTATATTCTTATATAGCACAGGGCATTCTGAATATTAAAAAGCAGGCAGCAAAATCATTAGGGTGGTCCATGAAGACCCTCAGTTGTCATGAGATGATGCTCCAAGGCCCTGACCAACTGTTTAGGGGTCCTTGAAAAATTTAGTTTGGGAGCCAGTGGTGTAAGTTATCAAATTCCCAGTTTAATTTGAACTGAGAGCATAACTTACTCACATTTATTTGCATAATGTAAACTATTCCAAATGTCAGTGTATTTATTTCTAGTGATTTTTGTATTTAAATGTTCAAATGTTGGTCATCAAACATAATTTGCCCTGTGTTGGCATTCTACTTTGATGAGCTTTACTTGACAATGGGAGATATATTTTTTGAAAATAAAAATAAATTCAGCCTTTACCTTTCTATCTTATTATTTTTTATTAGATGAAACATTACTTTGTTTGAACTATAAGGAGGGGACTTGTAGACAAGTGAGATTACCATTAGTCCCACTGAAAGTACTGTCCATGAAGAATGCAACATTTCAGTATATATACTTTTCTATATTTTACAAACTGCATAGCATGATGGCCGTTCCCTGTAGGAGCCTTATTGCTGCACAGTGTAGCACAATACAAGTAATTTAGTCTGATTTTACTACACTGTAGAAGTAGGTGCACAGAAGTAGTAATACACTCTGACACCAAACCTAAGCAGTTTATAAAATCGAGGAAATCATCAGCCTGATCATCTTTTTTGGTTTTCTCATAAAATATTAATTTTTTTAATAGAAACAGATTTTTCAGCAGAACCAAAAATTCCAATCTGCTCTGCCCATTCTGTGTACCTAAAAGGATATCCTTATGCTTATCCCAGGCATGCTTAAACTCCATAACTATAACCCTACATCAATGGATTTTTTTTAATATACTTCTTTTCTGTAAAGTAGTACTTTCTCTCATTACCCCTAAATCTTCCAACTTCCGTATTTTAATAATGACCTCTGCTTCTGCACTTCTCTTTTTTTGGAAGACACTTTACC
This sequence comes from Discoglossus pictus, assembly GCA_027410445.1. Taxonomy (NCBI): domain Eukaryota; kingdom Metazoa; phylum Chordata; class Amphibia; order Anura; family Alytidae; genus Discoglossus; species Discoglossus pictus. The sequence goes on from CM050164.1 coordinate 39,562,201, forward strand.
CCAGAAATGTATTAGATATTTTGAATAAATAATCACAATAAATTAAAAAGGTGTTTGTACTGATTTTTACAATTTAAAAACTGTGAAAGCTGGATCATTAAAGCAGCTCTTTAAAGATATATCTAATTTTCCCTGTTTTTACCATTTTCTAATCTAACACATACTGCTTATAACAGACACACACAATACATTGATTCGCTAAACACACACAGATTTATTTTATTTAAAAATAAATCTTGTTTTCCACACCCCCAGAGCTGCTTAGGCACAGTGTACCTACCAATAGAATCATTACATTTAGGTATGGATTTTAATCCTATACTAACTATGAAGCCAACAGCAGCACATTGCAGAGGTCTGCAGAGCAGGGGACTACACATTTCATGATTCCTTCCTGCACAAACTGCTATGCACAGATTGATAGAATGTATTACCTGCCTGTGATTGGCCACAACAATTTATGAATTTTATGCTAATTTTAGCAGGGAATTACAGGGGCGTTTACTCTAAAAATCAGCTGCTTGCAAACTCTAGAGATTTAACACTCTTAGGGGTAAGTATAATAATGTTTATTTTGGTAGTTTCATACAAAACATTTTTTTTTCCATACACTACTGATCCTCCACTATCAGATGCATTCATATTCCAGGAAACTTAAATATGCCTTTGAATGGGAACTATGTATCAAAATACACAAATACATTTACATAATTTCTACTTGTTTCACATTTTCATGCATTATCTACATATTATTTTTTACTTTATTCTTGTATAATGCCATTAGTTTAATTTTGTGCTTTCAATTTCAATGACAGACTGGTGCTTTTCCCCATACAAAAAAATCAAGAATCCTATTCTGAATTGGGAACTCATACGGCTATAGCAAGTGCATTTAACAGCTCTGTAAAATACTTCCTTTGAAACGCTGCTCACAATTTTGTACAGCTATTTGATTAGCATAATGCTCATAAACAGAATAGTGCTAGGTTTTTTCAAACCGTACAAGTGCTGTAGTGGGGAGAAAAATGAACAATTTGTAATCAGGGCTCACATCTGCATTGGTTTTATGAAAAACATTACTACATGAATATAAGAAATTGGATTCACTGCTTGGATGCTCTGGTAGAGATCAGATGTAGAAAAAGAGAATCTCAATTTATCTAACTGTCAGGATTTGCAGATAAGCCATGTCTCCACTTGTAAAAGGACCACAAAAATCTAATTCATTACATTGTGGGAGGTACAGAGTGATGTCTTGGCCATTTTAATGAGTCTGGGTAACAAAGGAAGCATGTGAGTTTCATGGATGTATAACAATATACATGTACTTACATGGTATTATGGATTCATATCATTTTTACCAATTATATTAATCTGTTACACCATGTAAGTGCACATATATTGTTATATCCTAATTTTGTATATACCGTATTTATCGGCATATAACACGCACCGGCGTATAACACGCACCTCATTTTAAGAAGGAAATTTCAGGGATTTTTTTTTTTTTCAAATAAAGAACTTTGAAGCAAAATCCTCAACCTCAACCTACCTCCTCATCCTCCCTCCTCAAACCCCCCATCCTCAATCCCCTCCTCCACCCCATCCTCATCCTCCTTCCTCAACCCCCCTTCTCAACCTCCCTCCTCATCCTCAACCCCCCTCCTCATCCTCAACCCCCCTCCTCATCCTCAACCTCCCTCCTCATCCTCAACCCTCTCCTCATCCTCAATGCCCCTTCTCATCCTCAACCCCCCTCCTCATCCTCAACCTCCCTCCTCATCCTCAACCCCCTCCTCAACCTCCCTCCTCATCCTCCCTCCCCATCCTCAACCCCCTCCTCAACCTCCCTCCTCAAACCCCATCCTCAACCCCCCTCAACCCCCTCCTCAACCTCAACCTCTCTCCTCAACCCCCCTCCTCATCCTCCCTCCTCATCCTCTCTCCTCAACCTCTCTCCTCAACCCCCCCATCCTCAAACCCCCTCAACCCCCCTCCTCAACTCCCTCATCCTCCTTCCTCAACCCCCTATCCTCAACCCCCCCTCAACCTCCCTCCTCAAACATATATACATTTTGATTGTTTAGTTGTATAGAAAAGTATGTAATTTTGGAGAATAATTTATGAGAAATAGTTTTATATATTAGCGTTTTTATATAAATGGTCAATTACTGTATAATGCAGGGGTTGTCAACCTTTTAATACCTACAGTCCACTTTTCTGTATCGCCCATCCATGCCACTGTAACTCATTTCTGGTAACATAAATCATATGACCCTAGCTATGTATTGCCCTGACTGCTGTCCCTAGGCTTTCTCACCAGCTCTCCAACCAACCAATCGTGGTGCTGTGGGTCTCCACCTCGTGCCATCTAGCGATTACCCCATCGTCAACCATGAAAGCTTGAATTGCCCACTAGTTGGCGCTAGGGACCAGGTTGACTACCACTAGTATAATGCAACCCCTTTAAAAGAGATTCACCTAGTTTTCTAGCTGTGTTAGATCACAGTCAAATCATCACAACAGATTCCATAAGGTTATTCACTAACATTAATCTATTCAAATTAAGTCTGTAATGTGTCATTAAATCTTCACCCATTATTTACAATGCAATTGTGCATGTTCTTCAGTCAGTTGAAAGAGGAATTTAGTAGCACTCATAGCAAAGTACATTTCATTTTATTTGTTCTCCGCGAGATAGTCTCATCAGGGCTAACAGTTTGAATTATGGATATGTATATTATTGCATAAGATATTTTAAATGCCATATGATTCTTATTTTAATTGAGGCAGACGAGTTATAAACAGTTAAAATTTGCAGTATCAATTAAAATAGGAATCAGAAGACTTATAGCAAATATTACAACAACAAAAGTAACTGTGCTCAGTCAGAGAACAAACAAACCTTTATAGTTTAGTTCTATAAACATGATAATCCAGCCTGAGAGAAGCCTCTATTTAGCTCACTTGCGCCCTTCACAAGGTGTAATATCTGGTAGTATACCAATAGAGTAATCCAGCCTCAAAATACCAGGCAATTCCACCCTAAAAAGTAGTATGATTTAGTCTTAATTGGGCTTCATCAGTAGGGTGTAGCTGAGCTCCCTAAGGCAGAGTGAGCAAGGAATCCACACCAGGAGCCCTCTATCATGCTTAGGGAGACTAAGCCCTAGGAGTCCTTTACATAGGCAACAACAAAAGTAGAGGTGCTAAATCAGAGATCGAACTAACCTTAATAGGTTATTTCTATGGAAATGATTATCCACTCTGATAGCAACCTCTTTTAGCTCACCTGTGCCCTTCACAGGAGAGAATATCCTGTAGTATATCATTCTGATCTCACCCAATAGACTGATCCAGCCCTGAAATACCAGGCAATTCTACCCTAAACAGGAGAAACAGCAAACCCCTGACACATTTTTGCTCATCTTGGTCAGTAGTTAAATTAAGCAAACACAACTCAACAATAAATATTTGTTAGGGTTCACATTACAGTATTAGATAGTTGTATCTCAAGCAGAGAAAACTTTAGTGAATACTGTGATGATGATCTTACACAGTGTTTTATACATTACATTAGGCCTGATCCATGGTTTCTACAAAACAGAGCTTAGCAAATAGTGTGAATGAGTGCAGTGCATATTTGTGGTGCAGCACCGCCCAAGTAGATTTGTGCCTCTCACCCATTGTCCCATCAAAACAAGCTCTTTTAAATAGCAAAAAAAAAAAAAAGAATACCATTATTGTACTAACTATTTTTGCTACATTAAAGGCATATCTAAGTGTCCTGGATTATGATAGAGGAGAATCAGTAGTGTATGAAAAACATTTTTGCAATCCCAAAATAAACATTTAAAAAACTTTGACGTAAGTTGAAGCAAAATGTCTTGTAATTTCTGACAGTTGAAAATTAGAGTAAACACCCACTTCAAACCCAGGTTAAATTAGCCTAAAATTCTGAATTTGTTTCGGCCAACCAGGAGGAAGCAAAGGCTGAAACATTTATATCAAACTCTGGGGTTCCTGTTTGTGCTGTATAGCAGCCTGGGATGTGTAGTGTGGCACCATGTTAGAAGGTGCTATGTATTTTCATATAAAAGTCTCTCTGTGCAGTACATTCACTCTTGATTACCACCCATGCATGTTGTCCATACCCTGCATCAACTACTGCTGCTGGGTTGTTTTTCCTTTTTTCTTTTGTTTGGCAGAGTTAAGCAGTAGCTGAGTCTGCTTGTGTCATTACCAAACAGGAAGCAGCTGGGCAGGTCACATACCAGCAGTCACTTTGGGGCTGACATCAGTGCTCTCCTATTGGCTGAGAAAGACACAGCAGGTGAATAATTGGTTAAAATTGGTCCCCAAATGCTCCATGCTGTCTGGGGTGGACTGGATGCCGTTGTTGACACCCCTGGGGGAGTCAAAACAATTAAAAAGGTATTTTTAGATATTAATAAAAATAAAATGTTTTATAAAATGTGCTGCCTATATCAAGAATGTTTTTTGCCTATGGAGTGCAGAAATGGAATAATCCAGCTAACTTTGAAGAATCACTTAAAGGCATATCTAAGATACATCATTATATCCGCATCCCTTAGTATGCTAATACTCAGCTCAGTATAATTCATGGTGTGCATTAGTTTAGTTACATGTAGGTACATGATATCAAAGGTGGAGATTACATTTTCCATCAAAGAAAAAAATTAGCCCAGTGTACTTCAAACTACCATACTGGGCAACAAATATCAAAATATCAAAAAGTATTTAATGTAGGGGAAATCACTATTACAAAGTTAAGCCTACTTTAAGGCTTTCATTTAAAGAGCCACACTTGTTCCTTCGGTGACAGAACCAGTTTAATCATAGTCTGACACACTGTGACATGTGGACTCTAGAGAGTAGATGCCACTGCTATTTTAAACTAAGCAATATATTTTTATAGTTATAAAAGCAAAATAAGATTTTGCATGGCTTGTTTGTTCTAAACCCACAACATGTCCTTAATTCTGTCTATGATGAGTTACCAAATATGTATATACCTGTGATATCAATATGTAACTCTAGCCTTTGCATCTATTTTTATTGAAAATTGATTCAATTTAAGATAAAAATTCTTTCAAAGTACATTATTTTCAGGACCATATACCAGCAGTTTTATAAATTGTCTTGCTCAAAACCAACAAACATAAATGTGATATTGAGGGATGTATTATAATACCACAATGAGAAGATAAATATATGTTTTATTGCTTTTAAACAACTAGTGTACCTTAACATACTTACACAACTGTGACTTGGAAAATGAACTGAACTGAAAATGTATATTTAAGTTAGGACTGAGTATTTATGGCTAAACAATGAGTTTTGTAAGGATCATTTGGACTGATGAGATTGCACATAGTTTCATAGCTGTGGCTCCCATGTAAGTTAACCCACAGGATAAATAAAACATTAAAGTCTTTTAAGTGGATTCTTGTATTTATGTTTTTCCTTATCTAGTATATGCAATATCTTTTAGGCTAAAAATGTGCCCCTTGGCAATCCATTCACCTAAAGAAGCGGCATTGTTAGATTTCCAATATCTTTTGATGAGACTTCTAGCAAAGTTAATTTCTGTCTTTAAAGGTATATCTAAGATATATATATATATATATATATATATATATATATATATATATATATATATATATACAAATTTTCAAGCCAACAGCAACACATTGCAGAGATCCACAGATAAATATCTGAGCTCCTCCTTGCTTCCTTGTGCAGGGGACTACATATTCCAGGATGCAATATATTAGCTGCTTGTGATTGACCAATACAAATTATATAAGTTATGCTAATTTTAACAAGGATTTACAACTGCTTGCAAACTCAAGAAATTTAGCAAACTTTAGGGGAAGTTTAATAATGTGTATTATGGTATTTTGGTATTTTTTCATGCAAATTTTTTTTCATACACTACTGATTATCCTCTATCAGATGCATTCATAATCCATGAAACTTAAATACACCATTACCATTAATGTATCTAGCAGGTTTGGGGTTTTGGGGTTTGAACTATGGATTCTATGGGCCTCATTCTATTATCGGCCGTAAATCGGCCGTAAGGCTGCGATTCCTTGCGGGGGTTCAGTTTACTCGCGATTCTATTATACGGCCCCGCAAGGATCTCCTTTTACGGCCGGCCGCATATCTTGGAACCGGCCGTAATCTGTGAAATATAAAAAGTCAAAAATAAATTCAAGCCTGCACTGTACAGCTCTGTAAATGCTAGGGATCATATTGGGGGACATGAGGATTAAAAGGAACCCACTCTCAAGCTTGCACATCTGCCCAAACCCGAGTTCAAATTAACTGTTTATTTGCCGGCTGCGGCGTGGGCGTGTCTGAGGTGCTCCAAGCACTCTGGACTTTTTACATGTAAATTTTACGGATATTAAAAATGAAATATTTTACGGGTTTGAGTACAGGATAATTATGTGCTATTTTTTCTAACACCTAAAATCCCTTTATAGTCTTCTCAAAGTGCAGGATGGCTTTATTTGAGCTATTTTATGTGCTTAATTGGTGCTAGCGAGACCTTTTTCCTGCAAGTAACTGCGGCTCGTTTTTAGCCTTGCAGAGAGGTTTCCCGGAGCAATTGAATTGCAAATCTCTTGCGGCCGTTTTAGATCAAAGGCTTTCCTCCGGCGCGAGCGGCCGCAAGAGATAGCAAGGCACCGGCCGCAAGCCTGCCGGAGCCTACGGCCGTAAGGGAATAGAATAGCAGAATAGCTTGCGGCCGGTCCTTGCGGCCCCGCAGCGGCTGCGGCCGTTAATAGAATGAGGCCCTATAACTTTATCTGGAGAATACACTTCAGGACAATTGATCAGAAATATATATAGTTTTGCATGGCCACAGAATGGGACTCAGAGACCCCAGCTCACTACATAATCTCCAATACATCTCAGAGGAAGTCTATATTCTATATATAGGAATTAGAAATTGAGGAGGGGTCAGTCATAGCAAAATTATGAGGTGATGTCTCTGGGCTCTCCCAGTTCATTCTCCTATGCAATTGTATAATTACATTTTGCATGTTTGTTTTCCTTATTTAATGTAGTATAGATTTTTTTAATTTCAAATTCTATGGTGGAGTGGCTTAAAAACAAACCTTTGCACATTGTGTCTAATCCATTAACAGAACATGTGATTTTACATGGGTCATTACTGTTACTGTATGAGTAAATTGCATGTGCTGGAACCAGCCACCAGCAACAAAATGTGAAAATGCTATGTAATTAATACTTTGTTTTAAGTCTACCTTGTGTTGTTACATATTTCAATCTCCATCACCTATTACTTATATCCAGTGGTCTGGATATCATTTTGTGGGTGGTTATGTATAGGGGTAAGTAAGAAAAAAAACATTGGTATTTATGAGATAGTTCTATCTCATGTTCTCAGGACTTAATAAGTTTATCTTAACAATGGTAGAGGGTATGTTTTTCAAGGGAAGTCAATATTGGCAATTTATATTATCTATTTTTCTCAAAGCACATCTTACCTTAAAGGCGTATCTAAGTTTCCTAGATTATGAATTCATCTGATAGAGGAGAGTCGGTAGTGCATGCAAACATTTTTTTGCATTAAGAAAATACTAAAAAATTAATTTACAAACTCACCCTGATCTTTGTTAAATCCATTCAGTTTGCAAACTTCAGCTTTTGTTAGTTGACACCCCTGAAAATCCATGCTAAAATTATCATAATATTCATAATTCATTTTGTCCAATCAGGAGAAAGCAGAGGTTAGTTGATACATTTGTATCATATTATGGGGTACCTGTGTTGCAAAGCAGCCTGGGATATGTAGTCTCTAACCTTGTGGTCTGATTCGGCTGTGAGTTCAGACACCAACCAACCAACCTTATGACTCCATCCAGCAGCAGTTACTTCCTATGGTATCTACCAGAAATGTTAAACTCTGTATCTGCAGCCATTCCTGTGTGTACTTGGTTATGTAAGCTCCCCATGGGTGTACAAAGCTGGATTTTACTTTCCTGCCTATAACTTTGTAAATACACTGAACTTTTCTATATAACACATATTTTTCATATTTCCCAGGAAACTTATATATACCTTTAACTTAATATTTTGTATAGTCATGGTGATGCTTGTCAATTATTTGTTGAAGCTCAATTGCTTTTACATATTTGGTTATATTAGCTATTCCCAGTCCTCCTGCACTTTTTGTAACATAGAACCTAGATCTATGGACCCTTGTTTACTTCCTAAAAAATTACATGTTGACCTTTTCCTATATCTCCTTCACTATGTAAAAAAATTTCTGTTTTATTTTGAATAGCAATATATTATCCTTAAAAAAATGTGGATGCCAGACATTATCTTTCATAAATACATTTATAGCATCTTTGAAGGCTCTCTAGCTACAAATGAAACTTTGTGTGTTAAAGTGTTTGTAACTTATGATCCCTTATGACATCTACAATATAGATAATTTAGCTGTGATTATAAATCATTCCCAGCGTTCTATGAAGCTTCCATCTCTCTTTCTCCTCAAAACTACACATTTTTAGCCAATTATTTGTGTTTGGCCTTTTTTGCTTCTTTAAAAAAATTGAGTACAATTAATTAATTTCCAGTGATGGCAATGCATTTTCTGCATACTCATATACTAGTGTTTCCTTTATTTGTCTCCTTTAGTAAAGGTTGTAGACTCCCGAGCTAACTTGTTTCCGGTACTTTCTAACTTTAGTGATGCCCCAGCTTTCCTACCATCTGCAGTAATGCACATCTGATTTAACTTTATCAGTAGGGAATTTTGCATTGATAAACCTGTGTGTATTTGTTCCATTATTAGAAAAATCCCTTACAGCTGCTTTGAGGCGCTATAGCCTTACTAATAATTAATGAAAAATAAGATCTTGGGTATAAGGATCTTGGGTATATGAAGATTTCCTTACCTATTAATGACGCACATTCTGCTGAAGAAATTACATCTGTATCTAACACTAAGAACATTTCAAAAGCGTGTAAATTTCCACCTACTATATATGAAAGCAGTAAACAAATGAATAATAAATACATTGAATGTTCATCCAAGAAGATAATCTGAATGAAGAGTAATTTGTCCATTGAACCAGCAAAGTACCATCCTCATGTGGTTGTTGTTCCATACTAGAGTTTCCAGCAGAATCAGATACACCATCCAAAGGAGCATTGTTAATATAATAATTGATTTATCATAAAATCAGAATTAAGTAAATAATCAATATAACTTACATTTGGACTTTATTCTTGCAGCCATTAGCAAATCCCTTTTTTTCTCCCCCTTTGTCTGAGGGTTGGGAGTGGATCTGCCCTATTTACTGGACACCTATAAGGGAGTTGAGAAATAAACTCTTTCAGACACATCATTAACTGATTTACGGTATATTTTAGAATATTTTATTGATCATAAGTGGTTAATATGGGGACTTTAGAGGTTTGCTTAGAGGTGCATCCTACCCATCCAACAAAGAACACTGTTCATTTTACCCCCCCCACACCTTCAACATTTTACTATTTACAGTACACGAAACACACCCTCTCTATAGTAATTCTCTTTCTCTTCCATAGTGTATTTTATATATTTTTTCTTTGTATGCAACAAAAGGGAATATGCATATACAATACAAGGAAATGTCCTATCATGGGGCCTCATTCTAAAGCGATTTGGCCAATTGAATAGGGCTCTATATAAGCACAGAGCATATTTTTTTTACCGGTTTTTAGTTAGTGAATACCTTGCTTTTGGATAGAAGTTCACTAACTAAAAACTTCTGTAAAAAAAAAAAATGCTATGTGCTTATATAGAGCCCTATTCAATTGGCCAAATCGCAATGAGGCCCATGGTGTCTAGCCTCTGCTTATATTTACTGGTTTTCTTTAAGGACGGGGAGTCAAGGATATACAAGACAACCCGACTTACAGACAACCCATACTAAAGAACAGTTTGTTTTTTATGTTCTGTTATGTTTAATTAAAAGAAAGAGCACAATAGTTTCTTTACTGTATTATTATAATTATTATTACTACAGTAATACGCTGTATTATTATTGCCACATATGAGCCATTATTGTACTGTTACTTTTATTATTATTATTCTTATTCATTAGCGATCTGAGTTACATACAAACCTTAAGACGTTCTTGGGAACATACCTTGTCTGTAACCTGGGAACCACCTGTATTGGGGTCAGTTGTGACATTGTCATAATCCATATGGAATCCTTGTGGGATTTCCTTAGTCGTGTAACATAACAAAATATTATATATGTGACAAGAAAAGTGGATAGTTTGATAAAAACCTCTTTGATATTATTGTATGTAAAGATGTGGAAGTAAACTCCAAATAAGCTCATTACAACAGGTTGAAGCTCTGGATGAATTAAAGGGATATGGACTTTTTTTTCTGTTGCACATTTCTCACATTTACTGGTTCTTAAAAGCAAATTTAGTGAATATTTCTGTGGCGAGATCACTCATACTCTATTATCCGGCTAGATGATGCTGCTGTGGAATAATTTTTCATATATTTTCCATTGATGTGTATGTTTTTTGAACCGTTGATACATTTGTCCACATTGATGTGATCGATCTGATGACTATGTATAATATAACTATAATATATCATAATTTTGCAGAATAGAGACCTTCAAGTAATGGGGTATTTACTAAGCATTTTAGTGTCTGTGATGTGCATCCCTGTGTTTATGTGCAGTATTTCTATGGGGAAATTAGCCTTTACAGCCCAGCTCATCACAGACCCTGTGATAGATTAATAAATAACGCTCACTCTCGGCTAAAATGTAGTGCCAGTCGCTTTGTCTCCATATTAAGACAGGAGCGTGAAGCTCCAAAAACCATGTTATAATAGAGGGTCACATATAGCATTTCTAAATTATTTGGTTGTTTGCTATATATACAATACTTTCTGGACCCAAGGCGATAATGACAACAGGTATTTGTAAGATCCTTCTCTTCTGTACTAGAAATTGCCAAAACAACAGCTGTTTCATAAGCTGTATATAATTACAGGTAGTAGATTTTAAATTACACATATTGTTTAATGCCATATCTTGTATGACTCGGGTTATATAATTAGCAATAAGCCAACGAGGTGCACATTTATGTTAACTTCACTTGTGATTTTATTAGTTATACAATATATATATATATAGTAAATAAATAGTACATCTGTGTTCACATCTGAATGTTTAAAACAAGTTAAACCCTGCTTCCAGCTCAGAATTCAGAGAAAAAACTGTTATTACACTGCATTCTGGGAAGGTGAGCAGGGACATGCAAATGTGCCCACAAATGCCTCACTCTTCAATCCATAGCCCATTTCAAACATGGTTTCCTTTACTCTTATGCTCACTGCATTTCACAGCCTTTATGCAAAGCCAAGGTTGGATTATACACAACATGAGAATCCCATCCATGTACAGCTGTTTCAGTCTTACTGGCGATCATCAGCATGGAGCAGGATCTCAGGCTGTGTTTTGGATCTTATGAGTAGGTAGTTCACCACAACAATCATTTAATATATGGTGGGCAAAAGAGCGATAGAAGCCCTCCACCATACAGTAGTACAGTAAGTAAATAGTGCATCTGTGATCACATTTGAATGTCTAAAACAAGTTAAAAAACCTGCTTCCAACTCAGAATTCCGAGAAAAACAGTTATTACACTGCATTCTGGGAAGCTGAGCTGGGACATGCAAATGTGCCCACAAATGCCTCGCTCTTCAATATATAAACTATATATAGATTCCCAAGTGGTCCAGTGCTTAGGAATTGGTGCTTTCACCACTGCTTCCTGGGTTCAATTCCAATTATGGAACCAAGAGGTCACACCACCCTGAAGCCGAACAGGGCTGGGCCTGGGAGACCACATAGGAATAGCAGGAGAAGTGGGCCACAGAATACACACTCCAGTATATCTGCCATGAAAACCAAGTGGATCAGCATGACCATGGACATAAAGATGTGACTGCAAAAAAAAAAAGTCAGCAAGGTGCATATTTATGTTAATTTCACTGGAGATTTAATTGATTATACAATAAAAATATATATCTAACAGATATAAGTTGTCCAGGATTCTCAAGAGGTCTGTAAGCATACGTATATTCTTGACACAGTTTCTATGTGTACTCCTTACAGACATATATTTTGTATAACCGACACTCCAGGCTTCTAACTTTCTCCTAGACTTTGAGAGAAAGAAACGGGATGAATTATAGACATTGACCTGAATGGAGTTAGAAAACAGAGGTTTACACTTAAATATGTTTGTTTCCTTCAAAAGAGAGACGTTAGGGATCCTAAGGAGGTGGCAGGGACATTTCCTCTAAAATAAAGGACTGTGCCTCCAAAACATTGGGAGATGTGTATAAGGCCAAGGTCTCAAGAGGCAGGAAAATAATCTCTCTTCTCACCCCTTCCCATTTTTCACTTGTCTTCCAACCAGAATTGGACTTGAGACCAGCCAAGCAGACACCCATGTACACTTCACTCTCCTAGATAGCTGCTTACGCCTGCCTGCTGATACATCTGGCCTTGATTCCTCTTTCTATTTATATTCAACTTTGACAATAGCCTGTTAACACACAACAACATATACATTATAAGGAGACACGGAAGTCCCATATTTACACTGTGATATTGATAATGGTTATATATTGCTTTAGAATGTTAAAGAAGAACGTTTAATCAGTTATAATTAAATACAATAATAAACATTGTTAAAGGGCCAGTGTAGTGATCATACAATATGGTATCATTTGTTTATCTAGTAACTGATTTGCAACTAAATCCGTTTGTGAAAAAACTGGGTCAGTGTAACTTTTAAAATCTACCTTTGAACTTTAGTGTGTCTCTCCATCACTTGTTAGGTGTCCAAGTTTTAGGAGTGCATCTGTTCTAAAATGTATCTTTAAAGGGCCATGTACTTCACTGTAAGTGCTCTTCATGGCTTGAAAGAGCACAAGCTTGTATGTAAAAAGGATCTACAGTATTTTTTTAATTACACTAATAACAGCTACAAATCTAAAGTTTTATGTCTGATTACATAACAAAGTCGCACCTGTTGCATGAGTAAAACAGACAGCTCAGCCGCTTGGTGAAGACAATGATTGATAGCAGTTTTCAACATGCACTCAGGAATGTACTGAACAGTTAACCCATAAATGACTTGCTTTGGTGATTCCAGCATTCCATGCTCTGCACAGATGATTTGATAAGGGCTAACCTCTTCTTTTCTTTTGCTCACTACATGGAGCTGTAGCTGTGGGTCTGGGTGGGGGCAGACAGTGGCACACGTAAACACAGATTTGGTTTGATACCTCAGTGAAAAATGCACATATTTAAAAATATAAAAAGGTATTTCAACTGCTTTTAGGAGATTTTAACTGTGCTGAGTTAAGTGGCCCTTTAACTAGTCGAGGTTTGCAGTGCAAGCGAAGGAAGTCCGATAAAGACTCTGATCAAGACCCTCTCCCATTGGGATTGGGATTGCTGTTGTTCTAAAGTCCTTCAGTCATGTCCAACTCTTAGTGATCATATGGACGAGCACGCCAGGCACATTTGTCTATGTTTCTGGTTGTGCTTATCCATATGGTTTTCATGGCAAAGATAGTGGAGTGGGTTGCCAGTTCCTTCTCCAGTGGACCGCAATTAGCCTGAGATATGGGATAGAAAGAAACAAATCTGCTAATGACTGGAACCACAGAGTTTAAAGCTAAGTTTAAAGATACACTAATATATATATATATATATTTTTATTTTTTTGTAATTTATTTTTATTTTTATTTTTTTTCAAATACTATTATCATTATTGCTAATTAGTTAAATAAACAAATTAAACACTATTGTATAACAAATTCTATCAATGCACGCAGTGCTATTTCACCCATGAAAATGCCAGGCAAGAATCACACACATTCAAATAAGTTACATTTTGAAAAAATAATTTCAGTAAAAGTTTCTATATTATTACTTTTTTTTGCAATTTATTTTGAATAAATGACACTCTATATCAGCTCAGAGACCCATTAGTATGCATTTGTTTGATGCCTTAATGATCTAGTTAAGTTGAAGTGAGCAATATTTTAGTCAAAATATTACATGTCAACGGGTTTAAACAAAAGCAAACAGAAGCTTAGAACTGCATAGCGGTATCATAACTGTCATATATCTGTGACATAACACACTAAACTGTGCATTCGAGAGTTAGTTTTACATTTCATTACATGCATCATGTCACAATTGGGAGTGCATGTTCCCCGAAGTGTCAAAATGGCAATAAATTAAAATAAACTGAAAATATTTTTAGTTTTACTTTTTTATTTTATGATTATGCACTTTTCCGGTAGTGACAAACATAAATAACAAATACAAATAATACATAGTTGGCAGAAACACAACAAAAAAAAAGATCTATGCTTTCAAGTTTGTAGTATGTATGCCATCCCATTCAAATTGTACTCATAAATATAATAATAAAGGCAGCAAAACCTCAAACTTCCTATTTTTATTGCTATGGAACCGCAATGGAAGATTATTGATTAATTTACAGTTACATGATTTTATATGATTTAATGTTACTACGTTTCAAGTAGCGTTGCCACAAGTCCATTGCATACAGCTCCAATTTGGTCTCCAAACCAAGTACTGACCAGGCCCAACCCTACTTGGCTTCAGGATGGTGTTCCCTTTTGGTTCCCTGACTGTAAGTGAACCAAGGACGCAGCAGTGAAAGCCCAGAATCCTAACCACTGGACCACCAGGGAACCATTTGTCCTTGAATACACACACATTAAATATATCATATTTGTATTTTTTATTTAAATAGTTTTCTGTATTTTGGAGTCCTGATATTGTATTGAAATCCGAATCTTTATTACTATATTCCAAAATTGGCAACACATAGTTAATTGTTTTTTCTGCTTCAAAGTAATTAAACTTTGAAAGTGCAATGTTATGAAACAATATTGTACATGTAATTACTATTTGTTCCCGTTAGCACTTCACGGGCTGCATGCTGATAAAAATGAGCACTATTAAAAAGGTGAAAGACGGGGTAGTTAACTATTGTTCTATTTTATGCTTATTATCAATATGGAATTTTCTGTTTTTTTTCACTTCCCCTTTTGTTCTTTCTCATATTTTGATAAATAATGAACTGTTTCATTATTCTAAGTGATTATTTTTCTGTATATGGTTTAATGAGTCCACCGGTAAACAGATATTTAACAAACACAATGTTAGAAGGCTAAGGAAACATGTTTAATTCATTTCAGAGAGTGTGTTTTAAATATTGCAAGGGTTTTTTCCATCAAAAAAAGTATTAAAGGAGCACTGTGTTCAAATGTTTCCTATATAGTACTTTGAATAACTAAACTTGGTAACGGGCAAAATAATTGAGATAATAAAATCTAATAATAAAATCTTTAGGACTTCAGTATCATCTCTATGCAGATGATACTCACATCTACCTCTCAGTACCTGATTTATCCCCCTCTCCACTAGCACGTGTTTCCAATTACCTCGCAAGCATATCCTCCTGGATGTCCACCCACCATCTCAAACTCAACATGTCTAAGACCAAACTCTTAATCTTCCCACCATCTGCTATAGCATCAATTCCTCACATCTCTCTCACTGTCGACAACACATCATCACTCCCATCTCCCAAGCCCGTGGTCTTGGGGTTCTACTGGACCCTGTTCTCTCTTACCTCCCGAACATACAGTCACTAACAAAATCAAATTAAAAAACATTTCCAAAATATGTCACTACCTTACACAAGACACAAATAAGATTCTAATACATTCCCTCATCATATTCCGTCTTGACTACTGCAACTCACTTCTGGCTGGCATACCCACCAGCCGTCTATCCCCCCCTTTAATCCATATTGAATGCCTCCACTAGACTCATCTAGCGTACTAAACGCTCTGTGACTGCAGCACCTCTCAATCACTCCATTGGCTTCCTGTAGCCTCCAGAATAACATTTTAAATCATGATCCTAACTTACAAAGCCCTGAACAACACTGCATCCCCTTATATCTCTGCTCTAATCTCCAAATATTCCCCCACCCGCCCTCTTCGCTTTGCTAATGACCTTCTTCTTTCCTCCTCTCTCATCACCTCCTCTCACTCCTGCCTTCAGGACTTTTCTTGCGCTGCCCCTTTTCTCTGAAACTCCTTGCCTCGCTCCACCAGATTATGCTCCTGCCTCAAAACATTCAAGACCTCACTAAAAACACACATGTTTAAAGAAGCCTATAACCTGCCTCCTTAACATGCACACTGCATTTCTCACGCTCCTGTGCCCCACCCCAAACCTTTAAATTGTAAGTCTGCGAGTTTTCGATCTTGCAATGTGCTTTGGGGAAAGCGCTATGGATACCGGATTCTAAGCTCACAGACCGGGCCCTCCATCTTTTGTAATGTATTAATATAGTTTGGGCTTGATTGACACAACTTATGTATAGCGCTATGGAATATGTTGGTGTGTTACAAATAAACAATACTAATAATGGGGCTTTTATGATGCTAGGTGCATGTATACATCATCAAGTATATCATACTTTGATTTGATAGACATAACCCTTGCACTTAAGTGATTTGGAAATAAGATAACGGGCAGACCCAGCCATATATATCCTGCCTCAAGGTAACAGACTGTGCATTATGTGCAAGGCAATATTGGAGCTGCCTATAGACCAGAAAGGCGATATGCGTCGTTTTCTTGTTCATTTTGTGTTAGTGCATCCTGAGAATTGAAGCTGAAAAACTCTGGTCCAGAGGGTGTTATTACCATAGATACTGGTGCGTAACTACTGTAAAACACCACAGAATGTTCAAAATATAGAGCAAGACCCAAGAAAATACTGATGATTTTCTACTACAGTTGGTAGAAAACTCTGGAAAAATATGTGCCTTCTGGGAAAAGAATTATATAAATAGTGCAAAACATTACTCTTAATGGGAATATGTGACCTACTGAGATAAAATAATGATGAACCAAATATGGAATTATACAACGTTACATACAGGCCCTATCTTGTTGCATACTAAAAGGAATATAGATACAAAAAATAACATGGATATAGTGTTGTGATGGGAAACCCATTTTACTCGAAAAGTAACATATGTTTCCACTTAGGGCCCTATTCTATTGCCCATTTCGTAAATTTATACACGCTTAAATTAATATTGCCGCAGATTCTATTAGCTATTTGCAATCTGATTATGAGTTACCCGCCCACAATCACTACCGACCAGCCAAAGCTGCAAAACCGGCCTTAAAACTCCATTGGTTTTAGCACAACTCGAATATTACAAACTCTAACTATTTAAAGTTACACAAAATCAGTATTCTTTTAGAATACTCGCAAATAAACCCTAAACTGTAATTGAAAAAAAGTATCAAGTTTCTGTGAAAAATATTATGAATTTTAAATAGGACTTGCAAGGGCTTTTTCAGACACTTGCTAGAGCTGTAACAGTAATTAAACACACAATAGGGTACTATAAAAACACGGGAAGACATGGAAAGACATTGGAATTAATTGCACATCAGTCTCAAACCCACAAATATGTAATTAAAAAATATTATTTTTAAATGTTATTTCTGAGTAATATCGATCCCAGGGGTTAATACATATAATGAAAACAACATGGTCTAAAACAAATGATCAAATGCATATAGAGTGCGAGTTTCTGTGTTCGACTGGAAAATATTACTTATTGGCACTAATTACAGTATTTTTCGCCGTATAAGACGCACTTTTTCTGCCCCAAAAATGGGGGGGGGGGGGGGGGAGTTGGTGCGTCTTATACGACAAATACACATTTTACATGAATTAAAACTGCCTCTTTCTGCCCCTCTTGATCCTCTCCCCCTCTTGATTCTCCTCTTCGACACCTCTGATCCTTCCCTTGGCCCCCTTTAGATCCCCACTCCTGATCGTCCCCCCCCCCCCCCCCAGCAGCATGCCTCTGAACTGCATCTCGTTTGCATCTTAGTGACGTCACACACGCGACGCAAGGAAAGGCTGCAGTACAGGAGGAGTGCTGGTAGGAAGCGCAATGGGGTGAGATCAAGATGGGCCAAGGGATGATCATAGATGGGCAGAGGAGAGAATCAAGAGGGGTAGGGGGGATCAGGAGGGTCAGGGAGGGTCAAGAGCTCCTGGAGGCTCCCAAATGTGTGTATGTGTGGTGTATATATATATATATATATATATATATATATGTATATATATATATATATATATATATGTATGTATCTATATATATATATATATATATATGTATCTATCTATATATATATATATATATATATATATATGTATGTATGTGTATATAAATATATATGTATATATATATATATATATATATATATATATATATTTGTGTGTGATGTAGGTGTGTATATGTGTGTGAAGTGTATTTGTGTTTGTTTCAGAATATTTTTTTCTTGTTTTCCTCCTCTAAAAACTAGGTGCGACTTATGTGAAGGTGCGTCTTATATGGCGAAAAATACGGTAATTCTTAGCCTCCGATTGCAGATTACGTGTAACTTCCATGTTTTACTGACATCATGATGATGGTCTCATTTACTATTGGTTGTGTCTAAGAAATAAATTATGGACTTGCTTAAATATTGTCAGATCATATGATCACATCCCTGAAATTAGACATAACATGGCAGGGTTTACCTGTTCAGCCTTAAGGTTGCGATTTGTGAGCTGGAATCAATCGAATACATCTAAAAAATTATTTTTTTTAAACGCCCAGAGGCAAATTTATGAGTTTGAGGCAATTGCGAGCAGCTAATGGAATATAGTCCTTAAACTTCCAAATAGACACATAAAACATTAAATATTGTTGAGAATTAGTAAAAAAAAGTAACATTTAATATGGGAAATGGAAACATTTTAAGGGGAAATAGTGAGGCAGTAGTAGTAGATATTTGTAGGCCAAAACATTATATTTAAGTTGTGGAGGGGCAAATGGACTGTATGAAGGAGAAGAAAGACATGATGTTCCACTCCAGTGTGGTCTGCATGGAAAGCATACAATGTCCACATGGCTCATGGGGCTACACAATGTCAATCACTGTTTTGTAGGTTTACAGAGTTGTATATAAATGTAATGCTGTAAAAAGAGTTGCACAAACCTTTAGAAGGTTCTATAGTATTTCTTGGATTTTTATTATGAATGCAATGTAGAACTTTATATTATATTTTAAATATAATCAATGGGTTCATAGCTTTGGATTATACCTTTTTATTTAAAATGGAGATTTGAGATTTATTTTTACACTTTTTTAATACCAAATAACTTTTAAAAAAAAAATGGAATTATCCTTGTGTTTATCCTTGGATGCTGAGTTCCTAACTATTATTATTAAATTATGTTTATTAAAAAACATTTTTGTTTCTTGGTTTTGTTTCCTGATGTCCTTCAACATGATACATAAAGTACATTAAAATCGCAGGATGGTATTTAATGATAAATGTCATCGAATAGTAGCAAGCCTTTTATGAAATGCTGCAAAAATGTTGACTCTAAACCACTTTTACATGATTGCTAATGCCATTTATATACTTGGGTCATATGCAAATATAAAATTAAGCAAGGAATATTCTGAAATGTGTAGAGCCTTGGATAACATATCAAGATGCTTGCTCCAATCGTATACACAATCTGTAAGATATGAACTTGTAATTTATGGATTTATTGTACATACTCTGATATAATTTTGAAATGTGTGATACTGTATGTATTACATTCAATTTAATTGTTCAAAAAAAGTGCAACTTTGTTGCTTCTGATTTCATAAATGGAAGACGAACCTCTCAAAAGCTCATTGATTAATATATTTTTGTAGTGGAATGATATTTTTATATATTTTATACATTATATCTTTTTTCTTTAGTTGTTTGCACTTATATCTTACTGAGGAGTGGGTGCAGTCTCTTATTTCCCTTTTTTTTTTGCAAAGATAAACCTTTGAAAATATATAAAGTTGTTATGCATATGCAAAATAATAAAATCTTACAATATACAATAATATATCATGGGCTAAAATTCATTTTGAGATGGATCTCCTTTGGTTCACGAGTCTGAAGCAATAAAAATAATAATTGCTTCCGACTTGTCAGAGCGAGGAAATACCTTGTCTCAGCTTGTCTCTTTAAATTGAACATTGGTCCAAGAGGTATCACCGATCACTACAAGAAAGAAATAGTGATAATCTCCAGGTGTAGATTCAGGAGCTAGAAGTAAAGCAGGCACCTTCTTGGACAAGTGAGCGTTTTTTTTTTTTAACATATTCCTATAACAAATGTTCGTGCCTGTCATTCATTTCAGGCAGGTGATTCAACGACACTTTGGATGGACCAAGTAATTAAATGCTCCTATACAGAGTGCACTAGTTTTCAAAACATGCAATATCAAAGCAATTAAAAAAAACATATTTTTGCAACTGAATAATGACAATCGAATATCTTATTTTTATCCACACATGGTTAAATAATTCAATATGTTTTTGTGTGAATTCAGCTTTTGCTTATATATTGTATAAGACTTGTATATATTTGTCTTGGCTTCTCGTGCTGTTTTGCTTTCTCATTGGAAATAAACAGTAATAGACTGCTAGCTTCACATTCCTACCAAAAGTCTTTAATCAGTACTTGCTCCCTGCCATTGATAAATATTATTTATCACACATAGCATTCATTCATTGAAGATGCTTTAATAGATAAATTATTGAATTCTGAAATTTGTTGTCCTACTTTGTGTTGATGTGGAAATGAAACAAATAGCCCCTAACAGATCTCTTTGACTGTAAATCTTTATGTTACAAAGCCTTGCTATTAAGTGAACTTTTAACAAATAAGTTTTAATGTGAAGCTGAATTATACACACCCATTAATCTGTCCAATAGATACATTCAATTAATGTGATTGACCCTTATGTTATAGTGACTATTTCTTAATGAGTGGAACACATCCATCCTTGAAATCTGCTGCTCATTACCCACATTAAGACTTTGCAGAAACTTGTGTAAACCCACCACTAGCAATGTAGAAGCCTGAGAGCTGCTGACTTATTTACCTTTCTCTGTTACACCGGACCCACACTGGACCCACGTGACAGTGCTAGGTATTATAGTAGACTGTTTTTTATTTTTTTTAAAATGGGTCCAGGTTGGATAGCAAAGGGTTGTCAGAATCGAATTTGGGTCAATGTAGACGGCAGACTAGCACAGACAAAAATACAGGGTTGGTGGGAGGAAAGATAATATCTAAGATTAGGCAAAGGCACAAGGCTAACTGCTAGCAGACATATAGAGGTCATAGTCTGGGTCTATATTTTATATATAATATATATTACTATAAAGCACACCCATAGACTAGGTCCTCACTCTGGTAAGGTGGAACCGGTCTAATACCATTTACTAGCTGCTCTCTTCTCATGAAGAGTAACACTGTACTATTTATTCTCGGGCCAAATGGCTTCCATTACGCTGATAAGACACACCTTCGGCCCTCAGCAGATGTAACTGTGTGGTAGCCATCAGGTGACAATGGTAGGTGAATTTTCCCCTTCAGGTTCTTACATTGTTGATTGTTTTGCCTATATAAAGAGGTTTTCAAATTACAAGAGAATATCCCTTGATGTTAGGAAAAAAAGATTCCACCTTAAAGAAAGAAAAAGGTTCTTCATAGTAAGGGTGATTACACTGTGGAATTATCTACCAAAGGAGGTGGTGACAGCAGATTTTACAGATAGCTTTAAAAAGGGGTTGGATATTTTTTTCAATAAAAAGGGCATTCAGGATTATCCTGGAAAACTAGAGAGGGAGTATTGATCCAGGGAGGAACCTGATTGCCTGTATCACTGTCATGAAGGAATTTTATTTTTTCCTCTTATAAAATAAATTGCTGTGTTTCAATGGTTGCCTTCCTCAGGATTAATTAACAATTAATCCACATATTACAAGGATTAGAGGAGATCTAAAAAAGTTCAACTTGATGGACTAAAGTATCTTTTCAACCTTAATTACAATGTAACTATATAATTACTATATATCTATATACATATTGTTTATTTAGTTTCATTCAGTTGTGTCCTACTCTCTGTGACCCTATGGACCACAGCATGCGAAGAACATCTTGTGTCTAGTTTTCTTGGCAAAGATACTGGAGTGGGTTGCCAGTTCCTTGTCCAATGGACCTCGATTGTGTCTGACCTCTCTGCTGTGACCTGCCCATCTTGGTTGACCCTACATGGTATAGCTCACAGCTTCATTGATGTACACAAGCCGCTTCACCACGGCAAGTTAGCAATCCAGAAGGGTATATATATATATATATATATATATATATATCCTTCTTTAAATTCTAAAAATGTTATATTTGCTCCACACTAACCTGATAGGCTCCTAAATGTGCTACAAATTTGTTAACAACTGAGATATAGTAGCAGCCATACTATTAATAATGGGACAGGGACATTATGCACCTGACTACTACATGTTTAGAGCAAGCAATGCAAAAATATACTAATGCTCTATGTATCTAAAATTTGTATTTAATGGCGTAAAAACCTCTAATATTTTATTAATATTACAAAATGTGATTACTAATTGGTAGCTATCTCCTACTACAAAGCATTTAACTGGCTTCACTAATTCAAACAAGCCTAAGGCCTAAATTATGTTTCTCTCTTATAACAGTGAAAAAAGCTCAGAGCAATACTATACATGCCTTTATGATCAGAGATATTGTACAAGTACATCTCAGCCAGTGTTCATTATTATTCATATATTCTAAGCATTTATGGGTAAAAAATCTTGCCATGACTCCAAATTACAATAATGTAATATAATGTGACATTTCTACCATATCTACTAATCTGCAAATTCACATTCCATAATAAGGGTCACTCCACTGAAAAACTTAATATCAAATCTTTTATGCTACATTTTCCTTTTCATTACTTGGTGTCCTCTCACCTCTTATTCGTCATCTCAAGTCTTACTCGGAAATCCTTATGCTTAAATATGAAGACATTCAATGGTATTCTATACTCTTTTGGGACTTCAGGATACCATTAATACAGCCCCTCAATGCCTATCTTTTTATTTAGTCGCTCCATTTCTAACTCTATTCCTTTTAATATTCATCTCTTGGCTAAGTAGGAAACACCTGTGACCCAACAATTCCCTGGTGATATACCAAGTAGGATATCATTACATCATTACATCCAGCTAGGTCAAGTTCAAGGTCATGAGAGTCACCATATAAATAATTATATTGTGCTATAAACCCAAGAGATTTTATGGTATGGAATATACGGTCACATCTCGATCTCTATAGAATATTGGAATAGTTGCAACATTTTTATAACTTAATCAGAGATGCGTTTTTCAGGGGAAACTCGAACAATCTCCTCCACCTCTTTCTTGTATTGCCAAGGTATAAATACACTATTAACTGCAAGTATCCCTACCAGTTATGTAAAATCACTGTATTGTTATTCTTTACATTGTTATTATTATTATCGTTTATTGGTAGCGCGCCAACATATTCCGTATCGCTGTACATGGGTATGTTCAAGGCAAAAACAATAGCAATATAAACACATTGCAAAGGATGGAGGGCCCTGTCTTTGGTCTTAGAATCCAGTGTCCATAGAGCTTTCCCCAAAACACCTTGCAAGAAAAACTTGCAAACGTACAATCTTGTGGTTTGGGGTATCGTACCAGAGGGTTATAGAAGTGTTATGCATGTTAGAGTGGAAGGAGATAAGCTTCTTTAAAGGTATATGTAAGTGAGCTGGATTATGAATGCATCTGCTACAGTAGAATTAGTAGTGTTTGCAAACATGTGATCTATAGAAAAGTTCAGTTTACTTACAAAGTTATTTGCACAAAAGTCAAATCCAGCTGTTCACACCCACAGAATGCTTACAAAAGCCGGTTACACACAGGAAATACAGCAGAGTACATATTTTGACCTTTGTGGTACAGAGCATAGGAAGTAACTGTAGTTCTTGTACTGTGCACATGCCAGAAGCCACTGAGGTGAAGAATGATACAATGTATTAGCTTGATTCTGAATGTTAATGTTATGCTAATTTAGGTGGGATATTCTAGGGGCGTACACGATCAAATGCAAAAAACATAGGAAATTTTGCTAACTTCAAGGTAAGCTAATTAATGTTTTTTTTGGGATATTTTCATGCAAAAAAATGTTTTCATACACTACTAAATCTCCTCTATAAGATACATTTATAATCCAGCTCACTTACATATCCCTTTAAACAGATGTGTTTTTAGTGAGTTTTTGAAGGTTTTGAGGCAGGAGAATAGTCTGTTGGAGCGAGGCAAGGAGTTCCAGAGAATAGGGGCAGCACGAGAAAAGTCCTGAAGGGAGAGTAGGTGATAAGAGAGGTAAAACGAAGAAGGTTGTTTGCAGAATGAAGAAGGCGGGTTGGGAAGTATTTGGAGATGAGAGCAGAGATATAAAGGGGTACACAATCGTTGAGTGCTTTGTAAGTTAGGGTCATGATTTTACACTTTATTCTGTTTTAATAATTTGTTTTGTCATAAACTACCAATATACTACACTAGGCATAAACATACTGAAAAATTAGGGTGAAATTACTTCAAATGCAGACTGCAATTAGTAGATATTGATCAAATCTCAATACCAAGCTAAGTTATAAAAGTATTACATTTAATTTCTTCTATTTTATATCTCTCCTTGCTTTATTTTGTGTTTTGTTTCAATCTTAAGTTTTATTTGTTTACTAGGCATACGTTTTACAGAACGCCTTACAAACTTTAACAATATATTTAGAGCAAATTCTGCATACAAAAGGTAAATTGTGCCCGCCAGTGACAATGCCACACTAAGGGATCCCTGCCTCACTCCTAATACCATTTTATGGATGCAAAGTGCACACACACTGGAAGTAGCTCCGAGGCAGACAGTCGGCATATCATATTTGTGATCTGACACGCAGGACACATTCCAAATCAGGAAGTTGAAGCACCGAAGTGATTATTATTTCTCAATTTCCTGTGGGTAAACAGAAGCAGATAGACGAAAATGTATTTCTTAAATTACAGCCTAGGTATATCTAATCTCCATTTCCTGGCTTTCTCATATATTCTCTAGTCCATTCAGAAACAGGCGTTGGTGTTTCATTCTTTGTAGGCAAAATAAAAAGCTACTTTTTAAATTAACAATTTTCACTTAAATTGCACTATAGAGAGTATTAAGCTGAGAAAAATCTTTCGTGCTATTATACATTTTGTTTCATACTTCAATAAACTTTATTAACAGGATAAAGCAAATGGGCAAAATGTGATAACTTTAAGGAACCACTGTATCTTAAATAAATAAAAAACACCTATAGATTTATATATGCAATTATTTTGTATGCGCCTTTCTTGGGAGGGCGTGTGTGTGTATACTAATCCCATTACAGTGGAACTTATATATTCATCATAAATTGGTTCCTGGGGGCCAGACAGATATTGAATCGGATGAATGTAGAATCAATCTTTTTTTTTTATACGAATGAACTAAAATTGGAATGATTCATTGCCAGACCCGACTTTACCTTTACTGAGGAGTGATGATGGCGGAAGAGGAGCAAAGGAATTATTGTTTAGAAGGGGAGTCGCCTTCCATTAAACATCAGGTAACACCGAATCTGTTGATTAATGTCTTTTTTGTTCCGACAACTCACTAGCACTCGATTTAGCAAATAACTTGTCCAATGTTGACTGTTTCGAGTCTATTTTTGCATTTTGTGACTAATATTGGATTTTGGATGAATATAGGATACAAAACGTGACTAATATTGGATTTGATTGAAATAGGGTCTGATGAATATAGAGGTTCCACTGTACTTCCATTGAAAGCATTGGCAATTTAAAATATCACATTCCCAGTCTGCACATAGAATCTTCATGTGCATATAAGTTTGCAGAGCCAAGTGCACTGTCCCATTGGCACCTGACTATCAGCCCCATTAAATTCAAAGCCTGTAGCGGCATCGGCACACCCACAAAGGCTGCAGGTTGAAATTCGGCTGCACAGACCTAATGAATTCCACTATTAAATTCCACCATGCCACAAGTTACGGGCCAGAGACGCAAGCCCGTAAACCATTTTTCGCATGTTTGGTGTGCAGCCCTGAACATGATCAGTTACTCAAAATCGTAGTTACGGATTAGACAGAGCCAATGGCAAATGAGATCGTCATCATTGCGTACTTAAAAATGGAGGTTAGGTTTCAAAGTCTTACGGGTTTTATTTACGAGAAATAATGCAATATTAATACAAAAAAATCAGTAAATATGATATTTAAGTCCATGTGAGTGCCATTATATGTATTAACACATCGATTGCCGAGATTTATATAACAAGGAAATTAACTATTAAAAAAAGTATTTTATTTTGCAGATTTGCGATCTTGGGAATGTTGTGCTATTCATTTTAATAACTAATATAACACTTTCCCTTTAACTATAAGTACAGTAGTGTGTGTATATTTGCATTTACAGTGCTACGGATTGGACTTTAACCCCCTAGCGGGTCCTCTCTAGTACCCATTGGCTTTTTAACTCCATTTGCGGGTTACGGGCTTGAACACCAGTGAATTTGTTGCAATTTAATAGCATGATTGTAATGTAACAGTTACGGGCTTGACAGATCAAATGATTTGCGGTTCAATTTTCGACATCCTGTAGGTTTTTTTCACCCTTAACCCACCAGTCATTGGCGGGTTGCTTTATGGGCCAATTTAATAGCCGCACGTCTTACGGGCTACGTTAGGTGCAACAGTTTTACATGTTAAGGGAATTTAATAGGGCTGTAGATCAGGCCCAGATTATATCCCTCTTTACCTCTAAAACAGACAGGGTCATGAAATGGCAATAAATTAACGTTCAGTAGTAAGTCCAGTTTGTTGTATATGTGCAAAATTAAAGTTTATGTAAATAGCAAAAATACAAATATTTCTTCCGTTCAGAACCATGACTAATACAAATTACTTGACAGTGGACCTAAAGACAACATATATTTTTCAAATATGTATCACACTATAATTTGCTTTTTCCTATCTACTCCCTAATTTTATTTACCATCTTTAACAAGATGAAGAAGTCCTTACTTTTTACTTCTTATTGAGAAAGATGAGCTGTTTTAATTTAGCTTTCTCCTTTCTCATTCATTCCATTATTTAATTTACCAAGATAAAGAATGTTGTTGCAAAGGCTTCGTACTAATGTAGTTTTCACTCTGTTTAATTTGCCTTTTCTAATTTATTTTACCAGGGAACATATGGGTATGTTTATCAAGCAGAGATAAAGAAAGTGGAATCAAATATGCTTATTTTCTGTATTTTCCTATGGTAAAATGTATTGCCAATTGATTGATATCTCCCACATAACATAGGGAGTGCATGTACTTCTTTTTATCTCTGCTTATCCTCACTAATTCACATTTATCCCCAGTTGCTAAATATATCCCATAAGATGAAGAAGAGTTTATTACAAGACAGTTTTCTTTGTTGCTTTAATTTGCTTACAACTTTTCAATTATCTCCTTATTTCATTAACCAAGATGTCAAGACTCAAAAACTGTTATTTGTAGTCGGGCCCCTCTCTTACGGCGAGGGGTAGCCGATGTGATACTATAGAAATCTAGCCTGGACTGAGCTCCAGATTGTCGAGTTATGAGAAAGTGATACCTGGGACATGGACCAGGACGGTGCTTAGTAAATATGGGCTGTGTAGCTGATGTGTGGCTAGGCTACGGAAATCTAGCCTGGACCGGGGGCTAGATTGTTGAGATATGAAAAAGTGAAACCTGATGCATGGACCAGGACGGTGCTTAGTAGATATGGGCTGTGTTCTAGTAGGAAGTGCTTAGTGAAAGCCAAAAAGCATTTATCTTGGCGTGCTGTAAAAAAGAAAGCAGATTCAGCAAATACGAGGTAGATTTAGTAGATAAGTGCCATAAAATCTGTAATGTACCGTGGAAGCAAGACTCCCCATCCTTGTAAATGCCCTTGCAGACATTAGGTTGCATGGTAATGAAGGATGAGAAAGTTATGATGGTCAATTGGGCACGATATGAAAAATAATACCTGGCACATGGACCTGGACAGTGCTTAGTAGATATGGGCTGAATGTGCAAAACACGGTTAGCAAAAGGCCACAAAAGCGATTACCACGGGCATGAACCAGGTCGGTGTTTAGTAGATATGGGCCTAATGTACAAAAAAATGCTTAAGGAATAGGCCGCAAAAGCGATTACCTTGAGCATGATTAAGGTCACTGCTTAGTAGATATAGGTCAAATGTGCAATAAAATGCATAGTAAAAGCTGAAAAGTGGTAACCTTGGGCACTTACAAGGATGGTGCTTAGTAGATATGGGCCAAATGTGCAATAAAATGACAAGTGAAAGCCGACAAAAGCAGTTACCTTTGGCACGGTCGAGGTCAGTTCTAGTAGATATGGGCCAAATCTGTAACTTGGAGTCGCCGATGAGCTCCCTCCAAACACAGGCCCAAAAAGTGAACTGAAGTGAGAGAGCAAGGGGTGTGCCAGAAGCTTATGAAGGAAGAGAGGGACCCTCCCACAACCCCATGTATGAGACCTGACATACGTACTTATCATTTATCAGTATCCTAGGTCACTCTGTAGAAATAAATGCATAAATGTTTACATTAGTAACCAGAAAAGCTCTAGCTTCAGTTAAAATTAATGCTGTGGTCAGTTATTTTATAGAGTACATACTTTAAATTGGATAGTATTACATTTCCAGTAGAAAAACAAGTTAGAATCCACTTTAAAAATTAATGTGAAATACTTCAGACGGAATGCTATAAATTGTTGGTTGACACTGTCAGGGATGTACATAATCTCAAGGTGACAGCTAAAAATCTGTGACAGCTGTTACTTCCTTACACCTTTTGCGCTCCTCAGATATGTCATAATCTGTTTTGAGAATCTGAGAATTTAGAATCCTTTTTATTTCTAAGCACAGAAGGCTGATTCTTCTCTGTAGCATATGGCAGTGCACTAAGGTAGCATTTGCAATATATTAATGGTTATTTATAAATATGTGAAAATATCACATTTAAATTAGATTTTTTATTCCAGGTAAATGGAAATTGATTTAATTTGTAAATTATAATCACATATTCTTTGTGATTCACACTCCCAAAATGTAATTGCTAATACCCAGGCAGAAAGAAAGAAGAGTGAGAAAAATAAGTACATATAAATAGAAGGTGCCGCTGCTTTAGTAGAAATAACTGTTAAGTTCAGATATACCACTACCATTACTTACCGTTTTACATGGATTACTAAAGAATTACATTATTCATATATATATATATTTTTTTGCATTGTTCAGTCGTTTCCATGGTCATGTTGATCCACTTGGTATTCATGGCAGAGATACTGGAGTGGGTTGCCAATTCCTCCTCCAGTGGGCCACAGCATACATCTCCTGGTTTTCCTAGGTGGTCTCCCAATCCAGGACTGACCAGGCCCAACCCTGCTGGGCTTCAGAGTGGTGTGATCTCTTGGTTTACTGACTTGGAATCGAACCCAGGCACTAGTCCTAACCTAACCCTAGACCACCGGGGAACCCTATTATTCATATTAGAGCAAAACAAAATGATAATGATGCCACTGTAGCTTCATCCTGTTTAAAATGTTCTGACCTCATAAGTGGTCCTCCATGGACATTGAAAGGGAATAGGTAAGGTCGTAGATCAAAACGATTGAGAGTCTGTGACATATATGGTGACATAGATTTAGCATATATGGTGGCGATAGGGTGTTCTAAGCTCACTGGCTCACTTTATTACTTAGAAGTGGTGAGTTGCTAGACTGCTAATTGCCAAGCAATTAGCTATTGCTGAGCAACTTTGTTGTCCGCAAATGGTGAAGTCCCCAAACCCACAATAACATATGATAACACATAGCTTTGTTCACCATGTATTATTAATTAAACTACAGTAGAAATCATAAATTCTCTTTATCAACAAAGTAAGGAATTGAGTGCAAGATCCAGGAGGAAATATCAAATTGATGCTTAAGAAAAGTTAAACCATATGGAAGAAGAAAAATACTTGAATATATTATTATTATTATTATTATTATTATTATTATTAATAATAATAATAATAATAATAATAATTACAAGTTTTTATTATTATTATTTTACTACATTTTAAGGTGCCTATTTTCTATAGCACAATATACTAGGGGTGCAATAAATTTCAATAGGTACAATATACACATGACATAAATGATGTATATAGAAAGTACATGGGCCAGCACAATAAGACATGAGTCCTTACTCTGGATATGAAAATCCAAACCAGTTTAATAATTTGTCAAGGAAATAAGAACAGAGAGCTAAGAACTGAGCTTTAGGAAACACCATCAAAAATAATGTTTGATGGATGGTAGAAGTGATAACAGATTGTATAGGAGTGATGTCAACCGAGAAGGAGCTTTCATACCAGTAGACAGCAGCACGTCTTGCATAATATCATGTTCTACAGTATCAAAAGCGGCAGAGAGATCCTGGAGAATCAGCAGAGAGAAGTGAACGTCTCACTTGACACTTTGATCAGTGCTCTTACAGTCGTGTGTAGGGAGGCAGAGTCTATTAGGAAGTTGCAGAATGAGATATTAATCACACAGTTGTATACAGGTCATCCAAGTAGGTTGGAAACAAAAAGTAAAAAGAAAAAGGACAATGGGTGGGAGGTGCCGTGGAAAAGATTGTTTTTCTGTTTCAAAAAAATGTTTGTGAATAGCTTGTTGATACTCCGTATTACCTTTTTATTTTAATTTTCCATTCAGTGTCCATTCTTTCCTTTCATTCGTTAACATAGAACATATTACTATTGTTATTAAACTGTAATTGCTATCAGTGATCAGCATAACCTTAAATACTGCCATTCTCTCATCCTCCACAATTAGTCAGTGGGTTTTGTATACAGGGTAGTATGTAAATCAGTCCTACAAATTATTGAATTTTATGAAAATTAGAATGGGGGGCGGGGGGCTTATGAACCACTAAAATTGCCTGCTGAAAACACTAGTACTATTTGTTCAAAAGTAGCAGAAAACTTCTCTGAACTCAAGATCTCGTGACGTGTTGAAACAAATCAGCAGAAATCTAAATGGAAACTCCCATAATTGCATATGAAATATTGAAGTACCACTCTAATCAATGTATTCTAATAGACATATACACTAATAGATAAACTTATGTTGCAACTATTATAATTGTCACACACATTGCCATCAGATGTTGTGAGAGTGAAGATTGATGTAAAGATGGCACCATAGATTTTAATGGCATGTCAAACGATTTGACCCAGCTAGTCTCCCCATTCTATCTATCTAGAAATCACTGGCTTAGAAATCCACAGGAATAGCCTTAGGTATAAAAATCCGCCTTAAGTAAATCCCATGGATGTTTGAATTTATTTACTATATGTGATCATACTGTATCACTGGGAGATAACTTCACTCATGGGTATTAGTGGAGACATCAGGGTTTGTATGGGAGGGAACATAGAGGAGTTGAAGACTTAGAGCCCGATTTAATCACAAGCCCGCATCTTGCGGGATACAGGCCGTATGTCTGCGTGAGTGCTGCGGGCTCCCGTTCGTCTACGATTGCGATGCTATTCAATTGAAGGAGCCCAGAAGTTACGTGCCGAAAGCCGACTCCATAAACCATGCACTGGTTCGTAGCTGTTCAGGGCGGGAACATGATCAATTAAGCAAGACTGTAACCTCCCATTTCGAAACAACCAATAGAAAATGAGACCGCTATCATTATGGCAGTAAAACATGGAAGTTTCATGTCAATCAATTAGGTTCGGGGTCCGATATGCAATGGGACTCGCAAACCCTCAAAATAAAAATTTATAAAAATGAATGCCAATAATGTTCTAGTCCATATGGGAGTCTGATATGGATTTACTCATTGATTCCCGAGATTGATATAACCCGGAAATAAAACATAAAAATAAATTTTCTTTTACTGCTGATTTGCGAGCTTTAAGCTGCGATTAATTATAATGTCTGTCATCTCTTTCTCCATCATTTACAGTGCAGTATTGATTTTTTTATTTGCATTTACAATGCTACGATCAGGTGTTTAACCCCCTTGCGGGTTCTCTCTAGCACTTGTTGGATTTTCTCCTACATTTGCCGTTTACGGATATGAGAACATTTGCGGGCTTGGGGAATTGGAGCAATTGAATAGCGTTTTGCGATTTTAGCGATCGTAACTTTTGCGGACGGGAAAGATCAAAGGCTTCGGGAGGCTGTAAGTTCCGGGTTTAACCATCGCAGAGTTTTCAAGCCCGTAACTGTAAATCGTTTGGAGCCTGCAAAAAGACGCCAATTGAATAGCAAATGAACTTACGGCCTCACTTATGGGCTACAGTAACTTACGATTGCTCAATTGAATTGCCACAGGTCACATGGTCTTGTATTAGAGAATATACATATTCTATCATATCCATCAAATTCTGTGAATATTTAATATATATATATATATATATATATATATATATATATATATATATATACAGATGAAAGTATATATATATATATATATGTATATATATATATATATATTTTTTTATATATATATATATATATATATATATATATATACTTTCATCTATTTGTATTGGCTATTCAGCAGCAGCAGATGCTCTTGGGGTAAAGATGTCTCTTAGCACTATTAGCACAAAAAGTGTGCTCACATAATGATTTATGACACCATTAAACACTTGTGCTTCATCAGCAGAGCCTCACATTACTTCATCAGTCAAGTCACACCTCATCACAGATACTTCCATGGGCAGTTTTTTAAATAATTCTACATATAAATATACATTTAGTATAAAAGTACAAAGTGACCAAGGAAATAAGCTCATTTAATGTAAGACCTTTTGGAGAACCTACCTTCTTCATCAATTAATTATAGAACATTTGAAAATGTAATGGCCTCAGTTTCATATACAATGGGCCATATGTACTAAATGGTAAAGTGCTTGCTATCTATTGCAAATATGAAGTCTAGTACATACATTATGATCAGTCGAGTATCATAGAAATGTTGAGGTTCTCCAAGAGTTGGTCACACTAGTATTTCTAGTTTATTTTCCTCGTTGTATCTTTAAAGAAGAAAAACAAACAAAGAAAATGAAGATAAAGTTTTCTAAAATTAACAAAAAAATATATATTTCTCTCCTAAAAATTGCATTTTACAGATAACATTTCTAACCTTCAACATGTCACCCTTTACAAAGCATTATAGTGTAATATTATGCAAAATGTTTAGGTTATTATTGAGAAACTTTATCTGTAAAAGGTCCATTTGCAAAATTGTACCATAAAAAGATGTTCTTTTCATCTGTAAAACAAATGACAATTTTGTTATTTTTTTGCTACAAAGATACAACTTGCAGATAAGCCTACGGGTTAATATTATACATATCTTCACATCATGGACATTTGGTGCATATGACTATACATAAACCTGATTGTAAAAATAATGTGATGTCAGTGTATGAACATAAAACAGATTGACTAAACTGCCCGCAAACTGCTGGCAGTCTGAATCTTAATCTCTTCATAAATAATCTACCTACGGCTTAGTTTTCTTTATTCAGTCAGTAGCGTTAAAATGTCTTAATCATAAGTCATGCATTTTAATATTAATGTAGAACCTCAGGACAATAACCATGTATAGATCTGTATGGAATAACAACTAGATAATACCCCAAATTCCTACACCCAGTAATAACAAGACACTGGGCAATTAATGGTTCTCCATTTTGTTTACTTCCATTTCATGAAATGTTCATTTGCTCAATGTCCTCTAAAAAGATGATGAGCAAAAGTTCAAAGTATGTTATAATTTAAAATTATACAGTAATTAATAAGAAATACCTTATCAGTTGAATGTTATTTAACCTTCCTAGTGGTAATCTCCTTCCTCCTCCTTCCTCCTTCCTCCATCTCACCTCTTCTTATTAGCCACCGAACAGCTCCTGCTGCTGATGGGAGCCCACAAGCGCGTCACGTCATTAGCATATGCCGGCTCCAGAGAAAGGCATAAGACACTCTGCGGGGCTCCGATCAGCAGTAGGGGCTGACCGGAGGCTAATAAGAAAAGGTGAGAGGGAGGAAGGAGGGATGATGAGGAGGGAGGAGGGGGAAAGGAGAATGAGGGGGGAAAGGAGGAGGATGAGGGGTGAAAGGAGGGGGACGAGGTGGGGAACGGAGGGGAAAGGAGGAGGATGGGGGAAAGGAGGAGGATGGGGGGAAGAGGAGGATGAGGGGGGGGAAAGGAGGAGGATGCGAGGGAAAGGAGGAGGATGAGGGGGGAAAGGAGGAGGATGAGGGGGAAAGGAGGAGGATGCGGGGGAGGAGGATGAGGAGGGAGGAGGATGAGGGGGGAGGATGAGGATGGGGAGGATGAGGAGGATAAGGTGGGATAAGCAGGATAAGGGGGGAAAGGGGGCGGATAAGGGGGGATAGGGGGGATGATGATGATAAGGGAAAAGGGAGGAGGAGAGGGAGAGGGGTAATGGTGTCTAAAGGCAGTATGATTATGTCAGTATTTTAGAATGTACCGCTTTAACATTATAAATATTAACACAATCATACCGCCAGCAAGGTTAAAAAGTATATTTTCTTATGGTAAACGTGCATTGTTTTTTTGTTAAATTACCTTATTGATCATTGCCCTTGCTTTTATATTTGTTCTCTGCTGTAATTATTACTAATAATCGATATATATCTGGCATCAACACATGTTCAAATTTATTGAATGAAATTGGAATTGAATTGTTATTACTCCAAATGCAATTATGAGAGTAAATAAAAGTGGGTGCCGACCCCAAGGGCCACATTCAATTCGAAGACCGCAACTCGATCACAGACAGCCTAATGTCTGCGGGTATGTTGCGGTCTCCCGTTGGTCTCCGATAGCGATGCTATTCAATTGCTCAAGCCCGGAAGTTACCACAACTGTAAACCATGCACTGGTTCGGAGCAGTTCAGGGCGGGAACATGATCAATTCAGCCAGCCCGTAACCACCCATTTCGAATCAGCCAATAGATAATGAGACCGTCATTATTACAACAGTAAAACATAAAGATTACATGTCAATCAATTCGGTTCGCGGGTCTGATATGCGAGCAGACTCTCTAGCACTTGTAGGTCCCCTCTAGCACTTGTAGGATTTTCTCCTTCATTTGCCATTTACGGGTGTGAATACATTTACGGGCTTGGGGAAACTGAGCAATAGAAAAGCGATTTGCGATGATAGCCCTGCGAAGGTGAAAGATCAAAGGCTTCTGGAGGCTGTAAGTTACGAGTTTAACATCACAATATTTTCAAGCCGTAATTCGGAAGCCGATCGAAGCATGCAAAAAGACGCCAATTGAATAGCAAATTAGTTTGCAACCTCACTTACGGGCCTCCGGATCACCAGAAAGCTCAATTATAAATTGCCCCAAGTGACTAATTAGTAATCATTAGTAATTGTTATCTTCTATTACAAGGGTAAAAGAAAGAGTAATGAGGGTCAGTAATGCTGACTGATCAACAGAAATGACCAAACCAAATGTTTGAAAATGCAGTTTTCAAATTGTATTAATAGGTAACAGTTCCAGGTGGACCCATTCTTTTATCATTAACATATTGGGTGGGGAGAGACGCTCTATCCATCCATTTATTTAATCTATTTGCTTACTCATAAAACATTTTTGCAGTTTATTGCTACTATTAAATACTTAGCAAAATATTTACATATTTGTGAAGTATGCAACAAACTTATAACATTAGCAGCAATGTAAGGCATTCACATAAACATATTTCACAAACAAATCTTAATTTTAGCAGACTTTGCTAGTGCATAGAAGCTGCCATGAGAGTCATACTTCCTGTTCAAGGCACAAGAGGGCAGTTACAAACCAGGGCATGCAAGACTTGCAAGTAAAGGTGAAAGTTGCATCTACTGAGCCTATGGGAGGAAGGGGATGGTTTTCACTGTATCTAACAATCAGTCAAACTCCATCACTCTTCTTTCCCTCCAACTTCCACTCTTAAATGGAAAATAAAAAGTAGTAGAACACCCCGACTCAAGGCTCAATCCAATTGTGTTTTGGCCAATTGAATAGGGCTCTATATAAGAACAGAGCATATTTTTTTACAAAAGTTTTTAGTTAGTGAACTTCTATCCAAAAGCAAGGTCTTAACTAACTAAAAACTTCTATAAAAAAATATGTTCTGTGCTTATATAGAGCCCTATTCAATTGGCCAAATCACAATTGAATGAGGCCCTCAGTATTTAAGCCAGCAGAAAAAATGGAAGACAAAAACATGGCATCCTTCAGGCCTAACCAGTGTAAGGACTTATGTTCAGCTGCTAACGATATTAATTGTTATAAGCTTCACAAATATCTGAAGTTTTTTTCTAATCTATGGTAGTTCTTTAGTAGTGAAGCTTCTTTAATCTATTACATGGCGTAGGAAGGGAGTGGTGCGAGGGGCGGACCGCCCCGTGCGCAACCTCCATGGGGGCAGCACGAGCAGCACAGAGAACACCTGTCAGTTGCTGCTGAGGCCGCCCCTGCGCTTGTGTGAGTGTGTGTGTCTGTGATTGTGTGTGAGTGTGTCAATGAGTGTGTCTGTGTGAGTGTATCTGTGAGCGTCTATGTGAGTGTGTATGTCTGTGAGTAAGTGTGTGCAAGTCTGTGTGCCTGTGAGTGTGTGTCTGTGAGTGTGTGTGTGTCTGTGAGTGTCTGAGTGTGAGTGAGTCTGTGTCTATGAGTATTTGTGTGAGTGTCTGTGAGTAATTGATTCTGTGATTGTGTGTGTCTATGAGTGTGTCTGCGTGAGTGTGTCTGTGAGTAAGTGTGTGTCTGTGTGAGTGTGTGTAAGTCGGTGAGTGTGTGTGTCTGTGAGTGTGTGTGTCTGAGTGAATGTGAGTCTGTGAGTGTAAGTCTGTGTTTGTGAGTGTGTGTCTGTGTGAGTGTGTCTGTGAGTGTGTGTGTCTGTTAGTGTAAGTCTGTATGGTGGGGTGGGGGGAAGTCAAACTCCGGGGAAGCCCCGGCCGGTAAGAGCTCTAGCTACGCCACGGCATGACCTGGACTGTACTGGATACCTGATGGAAATTGCAATGAAAAATTGCTCTGATATTTGGCCTGGAGCTAGCCCAATCCTTTTTGAATATGTGAGAGGAAGTTAAGCACATATCCTCAGACTATACTAATAATTTGTAAAGTAAAGGAGCAGCTGCAGGGAAGTCAATTGCAAATTTTGCAACAGTCTGAAAAAGATGGGAGGAGCCCCAGCCCAAAGATATTGGGAAAACAAGTATATTTCAGAGTAGGGTTAAAAGTAATAAAATGAAAAAATATTTGTACAATTTAGAGGTCATCAACACCGGATTGCACACATTCCTGACAATTTTACATATTGTTGACCCATGGAGGTTGCATTTTTTACTTTTTCATATCCATTTAAGAACCGCTTTTTGAGTATTCAGAACTTGCATGCTGTGATTACTATAGAGACAGAAATTTATTAATTATTAGCCAATATACAAATTTGCTGTGAATGTCATATCCATGATTCAATATTTATGAGTAAACATTAATTTCAATATGGATCACATTCATTTTGTTTCAGTCTTTTTAATTGAAAACTCGTCATGTATTTACATTTTTCAAAAAACATTATGAGCTTGATAGTGAATGTCAGTGTCTAAA
Source organism: Discoglossus pictus (assembly GCA_027410445.1). NCBI lineage: Eukaryota > Metazoa > Chordata > Amphibia > Anura > Alytidae > Discoglossus > Discoglossus pictus. Next base: position 39,600,129 of record CM050164.1, read on the forward strand.
TAGAAGAGGGACTCTTCTGTTTATTTCACCTCTATCACCTCTCTCCCACATCAACTTAACCCACAATTGGTGTTTTTAGTAATCTACGGCATTTCAAGACCTGTTATTTTCTCCCCTCTAAATATCTTCTCCCACTCCCTCCAGACTTCACCTGTGTTGCTCCTACTTTTTAATAATAATAATCTGCTGTAGGTGATGGAATATAGTTCATAGTGTATAGTTACATAGGGCCTCATTCTATTATCGGCCGTAAATCGGCCGTAAGGCTGCGATTCCTTGCGAGGGTTCAGTTAACTCGCGATTCTATTATACGGCCCCGCAAGGATCTCCTTTTACGGCCGGCCGCATATCTTGGAACCGGCCGTAATCTGTGAAATATAAAAACTCAAAAATAAATTCAAGCCTGCACTGTACAGCTCTGTAAATGCTAGGGATCATATTGGGGGACATGAGGATTAAAAGGAACCCACTCTCAAGCTTGCACATCTGCCCAAACCCGAGTTCAAATTAACTGTTTATTTTCCGGCTGCGGCGTGGGTGTGTCTGAGGTGCTCCAAGCCCTATGGACTTTTTACATGGATATTTTACGGATATTAACAATAAAATATTTTACGGATTTAAGTACAGGATAATTATGTGCTATTTTTTCTAACACCTAAAATCCCTTTATAGTCTTCTCAAAGTGCAGGATGGCTTTATTTGAGCTATTTTATGTGCTTAATTGGTGCTAGCGGGACCTCTTTCCTGCAAGTAAGCTGCGGCTCGTTTTTAGCCTTGCAGAGAGGTTTCCCGGAGCAATTGAATTGCAAATCTCTTGCGGCCGTTTTAGATCAAAGGCTTTCCTCCGGCGCGAGCGGCCGCAAGAGATAGCAAGGCACCGGCCGCAAGCCTGCCGGAATCCCCGGCCGTAAGGGAATAGAATAGCAGAATAGCTTGCGGCCGGTCCTTGCGGCCCCGCAACGGCTGCGGCCGATAATAGAATGAGGCCCATAGTAATTAAGGTTGAAAAAAGACTTTCCGTCCATTAAGTTCAACCTTTTAAGATCTCTTCTGACCTGCAATATGCGGATTAGTTATTAATTAATTAGTTGTTAATTAATTATTAATGAACTAATTATTATTATTATTTTTTATTATTCTTTAATTATTAATTAATCCAGGGGAAGGCAAACAGAAAAAAAAAACAAGTGAAACTTAGCCAATCGTCTCAAAGGGAAAAAAATTTTTTTATTATAATTAATTATCCAGCATAACCCTGAATTCCCTTTTTAATTAGAAATAAATCCAGTCCCCTTTTAAAGTTATCTATCAAATCCGCTGTCACCACCTCCTCTGGTAAAGAATTCCACAGATTAACCACCCTTACTGTGAAGAACCCTTTTCTTTCTTTAAGGTGGAATCTTTTTACTTCTAACCTCAAGGGATGTCCTCTTGTCAGTTGAAAACCTCTTGGCACAAAAAGCTTCCTTGACAAATCTTTATACTGACCCTGGATGTGTTTATATAAGATAATCATATCTCCTCTTAGATTGCTAAATCTTTTCAGTTTGCAAGCTGAGGCTTTTGTTAGTTGACGCCCCTGAAAATCCCTGCTAAGATTAGCATAACATTCATAATTCGTTTTGGCTAATCAGGAGAAAGCAGAGGTTAGATGATACATTTGTACCATAATCTGGGATATGTATTCTCTATCTCTCGCTATCTCTCTCTAGCCTTGTGCTCTGATTCAGCTGTGAGCTCAAACCCCACCCAACCATGTGATTCCATCCTGCAGCAAGTACTTCCTTTGAAAGGTTAAACTTTGTACCTGGCAGATTTCCTGTGTGTGCTATTGTTATGTAAGCTCCCTGTGGGTGTGCAAAGCTGGATTTTACTTTCCTGCCTATCACTGCCTGTTCTTACCAAACATTTGAAACCCAGGAAACTTATTTATACCTTCCTCAAATGCCCAATCTACCAGCTTCTTTACCTCCTGTTTGTCTTCATCATACTCCCTTTTCCATGTTTTCCCCATTTTCATACTTTCAATTGGCATTTTCTTTTTCTTCTCTACTGTTCTCAGCTTCTTCTCTTTGTATGCAAATACAAAACTCCGTCCTAGCTGAATTAATGTTGAACTTTTAAAAGTCACTCCCTAAGCCTGTGCCTAGATGGCATACAAAAAAATACACCCTGCATGAATTTATATCCAAGACATTTGCTAAAAGGATATCTGCTAGGTAGAAACTCACATACCAACCAAGGTGCAGGGGGCATTTTTATTATACTTTTATTCTAGTTTAGAAATCAATTGCCATATATTTTGTTATCCCCAACATGCTATTCATTTGACTTATTCTCAAATTCTCCATTTTCATAGCTTGAAAACCTCCCTAATATAACCTTTGCAAAGAAGTCTATGGCCTAAGCTTTTTGTATATACTAACCACAGAAATTAATGTCCAGTTGGTTCATACCCCAAGACCTAAAGCAAACTCTTCCACTGGATATACCTGTCAACCAAACCTCCATACACCATACATCTCTTTAACCCTCTTTTCTTACTTGGCCAATTACTCGCAAGATGTGGCAACTTAAGGCTGGAAAAACATAGGAAATCCAGAAGTGAAGGTAGCACAATTCCATAACATCCTTCCCTCCCCACTACTTCTTTTTCTCTCCTTCTCGGTTCTCTATCCAGGCTGAACAAACAAATACGTCCAAGCCCAATATTTTGCTCATCCCTTCTGGCGAATATCCGCCATTGCATTATATCTGCAATGTGGGTCCAATCGTAACTCATAATTCCCGTTGGACTTCAATGAAAAATGGAGGTTGGATTTTCAAAGTCCTACGGGCTTGAACCACGAGTCATGATCCGACCCAGATTCCATTGGCTGTTTCTAACAGGGAGTTACGGCCTTGCGTCAGCGATCATGTTCAAGCTCTCAAATGCTACTTTCGATAGCGCACATTGCCAACCATGCTATCAGGCCGGGATTTGCGGGCCCGGCCAATTGAATAGCACCATAAGTTGCGAGGGCTGCGAGCCCGCAGGAGCCCCGTAGACGTACGTCCTGTACCTCCATAACTTGCGTCTATCAATTGAACGAGGCTCCATCACCTAAAAATTCAACATAAATCAACTGTTTCTTGGTTACACAGAATTTCATGAAAATTGACAAAAAAAATCAGACTCCCATTCTCTCCTAAAATAAAAAATGTCAAATATATATGTCAAATGAATGCTATAACGTTATAAGCTCATGAGAAATGACTTTATAATGGAACTTCAAAGAGAACCTTAACTATGAGAGTGCGACTGTTCGCTAATAATAGTTCCCGTATACAAGTAGATGTTATGTCACTCTGCAGTGACATTGCTATGCAAATTGCACATTTTTCTCCCAGTTTGTGATAAATAAGTGAAATATTGTCATTATTTTAATAATACTATACATTATAATGGTGGTTTTTGAAGGGTAGCATGCATTTTCTCTTTGGATTTTAACCTTTTCACAGCTGGAGGAGCTTTTTAAAGCAATAAAAATACTAATAAAAGCTCTGGGACTATCTGGCTAGTAAACATTTTCCACTTGTCCTGGGTGATTGAATGCAATGCCTCGTTGCTTTATCTCATATAACCTGAAGACACATCACTTCTCTGTCTCTTGTTTTTTATCATATTCTTTTTTTCTCTAGCACTATCTCTGCAAGATACTGACCTGAGTTCAGCAGAGGGTATTTTTGCTATTTATTTTTCAGCCATTATCAGATGATGATGATCTGCTTCAGAGCATCACATGGGATGTCTAACCTTTGAAAATGTGGCTTGGTGTCAGGCAGTCCAAGGACGTCATGTCCCCTTAGCCCACCTCACAAGTTTAGAGAGCATTTCATTTTTCATATTGATGGATTAAGAATTGTCAGGCTTTTTATAGGAGAAAAGTCCATTATTAGGCCATGACGGGAATAATCTGATGCAGTGAGAGTTAAATATCCACTGTGGTCGCATATTTAAAATATACTAATTTGAAGAAAACCATTTGAAAACAAAGCTAAAAATTAAATAAAAAATTAAATAAAAAAATGCATCCTCCAGTATATTACCTTTTATATGCAGTTAAGAGATCTAGCATTTTGGTTTCAGATTATCAACTTCCTGAGGTAGTAGGAGATTATGATTGCACAGGAAAGTGTAAATGTGCCATCTACAACTGTCAGACCATTCAGTAATAGCAATAGAAAGCTAAAAAGTTAAGGTATCACATTATTAACAAAAGTCTGCATAGTCAGAACTACGGTATTCCCAGTAGTAACATACAAATGTGAAAGCTAGACCATAAAGAAAGCTGGGTGCTATGAATTGTGGTGTTTGACTGATCCAGTAAATCAGTACTACAGGAAATGAAGTCAAACCGTTTACTGGAAGATTTAATCATGAGGTTGAGACGGAAGGATTCCCTAGTGAAGACTCTGATGCAGGGAAAGACGGGGACGGATATGGATAGATTAGGTAATTGAAGCAATGAACATGAGCTTAATGGAGCTCAGAGTGGCAGTGGCTGACATATGAGCGTGGCGTGCTGCGGTCCATAGGGTCGTTGGACACTACTGAATTACTAGACAACAACAATGGAAAGCTGATTAGTATACAAGGACACACTAAGAGAAAGTCCAGAAACAGAGATAAATTCAATTACAAGTCCAATATAAGTTTACTGTAAAAAAATGCAATTCTCTAATTTAATCAGTTTAGTCAACAGTTGTGGGTCTGCCTATAATAATCTTTTAGTACTGTAAAATACTGGGTGGTGAGAGAATCTCATATTTTCATGAATGTTTGCTTTTTAATAAAGGATTTATGCAGTTTAGTCGTTGTCATTCAGTCATGCCCAACTCTCCGTGACCCTATGGACCACAGCACGCCAGGTACATTGTTATGTCTCTGGTTGTGCTTATCCATAAGGTTATCTTAGCTCTTGGCACAGATACTGTAGTGGATTGCCAGATCCTTCTCCAGTCTGACTTCTTTCCTATGACCTGCCCATCTTCGGTGACCCTGCATGGTATAGCTCCTAGCTTCATTGAAGTACACAAGCTATTTTACCATGACAGGGTAGTGTACTAGAAGGGGTTTGTCAGATTATTTCAGACAATTTTAAACTGAATAGCAAATCTCTTGGATTTATGGTATTTATGTGAAATTACCTTCTAGCACAGGTGCAATCAGCAGTGTCCTGTGCCTGGTCAGTGTATGATTGGTATGTTGACCTACAGCCGAATGCTTATCCTGACTGTCCGTACATCAGTGTTTACTCATAGTTGGGGATTATGGGAGATTACTGTAGCAACACATTTCTTTTGTCAGACACAGACAGCTCATTACTAACTGCTGCCAACGGCACTGCAAAGAATTCTGAAAGCTGATCGTTCACAATGATTCTTTGTATAATATTATGAACACCCACCTTTTAGCAACAACACAGCATCTGAAAGGAAATACCTCTGAGTATAGGAAGAGAAAATAATGTTTACATCTTGGTTATCCTTGAGATTTTCAAATAAAAGACAATATAAAAAATCATGCACTATAAAAATATCAACAGTAATCAACAAAAGAAATGCGCTTGTATTAAATAGATTGAATGATGAAAACCAATGCACGTCTAAAAAATCTGAGTCTAAGATCATAATTAAGCAAAATGTTATAAAAGTAGTTTTTAAATGTGAATGCATCAGCTGGTCATTGGTGGCATCCTCAATACTTTTGTGAATTTTATGAGAAGGCGCATTTACATTTCTGCAGGCGCAGGATTTTTAGTTATTTTTGTGACTACTTTGTGCAGGAATGAGGTAGGCGTCAGATACCGAAATCCCAAATGGTATAACAAACCGTCCATTTTTAGGCAAAGGTGGGGTAATTTTAGGTATAGAGAGGCAAGGAAAGGGGAGGACTAGAATAAAGGCTGGTATGGAGTAGTTAAGAAGGATAAGAATATAGATGGTATATATTGGGGTATTATGTGGCAGAAGCTGGTTTAAGATAGGTTATGTAAAACATAGTATCCCAGTTGGCATAGAGTAGAGGTAGATTTTATGTAGATTTGAGCAATTCAGTAGAAAAATAAATCTTCAACAATAAATATGTCTAGAGTATAAAGTTCTTACAAATACAATAAAGCAAATCAAGGACTTTAATCAATACAAAAAGCTATTTCCTGGTACTACTTTGTGAGAAAAACATTAAGATAAAGAGAAGAGCCACTGTACGTTAGGAAAACCTTTGCAGGTTCTTGTGTAACAAATTAATATTACAAGCTGTGTAAGTAATCGTCCTAAAATAAATTCTTATTTATTTTTAAGATTGCATATAGAAAGTTTCCATCTCGTTTGAACTGACAAGTTCCTGATAGCTTGAATCCTGAAAGCATAGATTAACAGTGGAGGAATGATTGGGAGACGAACAATATGGATGGGGGATGTATTACATAATTGGAATTTGATACATGCCCCCTTCCCTCTGACATGCCCAGAAGAAAGCAGCTTGCCACAATAGCTGCAGCTCCTGTTCTGCAGAAATGTAAATGCAACTACCAGACGTGCAGCCTTTACCATAGTATTATGCATTCCTTCAGGGACTGGCAGAGGTATTAAAATGTATTTTATTCTAATTTAAAACAAACTTTTCCTGCGTAATGATGCTCTTAAAATACAGAAGAGCAGATTTATGGAGGTCAAAACACAACCCATTTGGTAGCGTGATAAATGTTGTTATAGTTTAATGGGAATATCATATTTATGTGACAATGTAATTTCTGTAAATATTACTAGACAAACAGAAGACTGACAGAAGAAAGCTGCCACATTCCCATGTAGTCTGCACTTTTCCCATCAAAGGCACAGAATATAATTGATCTTTAGATACAAATATTTCAAAAGGTTACATAGATGACGCTTTGAGTGGACTTTACTGTGTTTATTATTAGACAAAATAATTTTCATATACAGATTCCAAAATAAAAAAGTACATAATTGTGACTCTCAAAAGTAATTAGGAGGCAGCAGGTCAATTTCACATGAGACCATTCTGCAAATTGCCAGTGCTGTCACAACATGAGCAGATTATGTATGGTAGCTTGTTAAATTGCCGAATACAAGTGAACTGTTCTTTGCTAATAAAACTTTTTCAGGCAATTACCGTAGACTGAGAATTCAGATTCCCTTTTGTCACAGCTCCCTTCTTGGCTATTTTGTGGATTAGGATCTCCATGCTTTCTCGAAACGGCAAAGTTTTCTGTTATTGTGATTTTAGCATTAAAAGATTTTAGCCTTGTTTCGGAGATAATAGGAGATAGCTGTCTACTTCATTTATCTCTTTGCCTTTTGCTGTAAAAACCTATCCACCTTTCATATTATTAATGCTACAGTATATAATGTGCAAATCAATCCTATCCGTGCAGGCAACGCAGAATAAAAGGGAAAATGATGTGGGAGTGTTGTGCCGATGAATTATTCATAGCTGGCAATATACCGTATTGGGGCCTATCAGGCAATGTTCCATGGCAGATAGGCCCTCAAAGGCTTCTTAAATTTATCTGCATCAGCTCATTGCTTTCCTGCTTGGGTGGCAGAATCGATCATTTAGAATGAAGAAAATGCCATTCAGTAATGCTTTTGAAAGGAAGACTCACACGCTACCGTAGAAAGTCAAGAACCGGCATCTGAAGAATTACCTAGCTGGGAAACTTCCTTAGACAATGTCATTACCTTCAATAACATTGCAGTGGTAATTATAAATAAATAAAGAAATCAATTTGAGATCATAAGGCTTCCGTCCAACTTCAGGATGTTAACATGAAACAGAAGACACATTTCGAGCCTTCGAGATCATTCATTTCATGCTCCAAGCTTCCAGTTTACCTCGTTCTAACTGCTTCAATAATTTATTGTTAGCACTGTAGCAGTATTAATTAAACTCTTAGTTCACATATCCCCAAGAGGAATGTAAATAATGTAGTGAGCGCTTCTGCTGGCTTTCTTCTCTCATTGTTTTCTCTTCTTGCATGAATGGTACAAATGGAAAGAACACTGCAGGAGTTTTCCATTTGACTCTCTTTTGTAGATGACCTAACATTTGTTTGTGCTTTCAGTTAAAGTGACCCTCTACGTATTAGGATTATATCAAGACCACATTGTCCCCTGAGTGAAAAAAGTAATGCATACAGATTTAATGCAAACCAGTAACACTTAACCCAAGGCAGTAACACTTAACCCAAGGCAGTAACACTTAACCCAAGGTAGTACAATGAGCGCCGAAGGGAGTCAGAGGGCCTATATCCTAAGCAGCATTGCCAGGCTTACAATTTTACTCCTGTCATTTTTGACGGGCACGTTGCTAGTAAATAATAATAAATAATAGATGTCAATGTTATTCTTACTCTAGTTCTAAACAGATGAACCATTTTACAGGTGTGCTTTGTCTGATATACACACATAAACTGACGAAAAAAAGCTATTTTTCTCTTCAATGGCTAAAATATTTGAATAGATAAAACCATTTTCTATGAGATGAACATGCACGGAAAAGCTTCAGTGGAATGTAATTTGAAATGTTCAAAGAGACATACTGGAGTGCACACAAACAACTATGTTTAGAGGAGAGAACCTAAGGCTGTAATCAGTGTACTAAGTGCGCCAATACTATAAAGAATGACTCTGCTAGTTCCTCCTCTTAACTGGAAAATCAGAGAAATGAAAGCCGCGTGATCATGTTCATTGTGTTTTCCTAAAGCCTTCGGTAAACAAAAAGGATCCAACTTATTTATTTTTTTACATTTCTATAACGGATTTCTGAAAATAAAAAAAGATGCAAACAAATTTAAAATAATGGCCGCATATGTCAGATCAATATTTGTATTGAGTCCTAAAACCATTGCTGTATAATAACAAACATTAATCATTAGTTAGCTGAGATGGCTCATGTACTTTCAGTGTTTAGAAACTATACTATAATAATAGGAACAAGCCCTACAAGGCTGTGTAATGATGATTTCCCAGGTTAGATTTCCAGATTGCTTAGAAAACGAGCATGTCTTGGTATTTTGTACATGAATCACATTTTACAATCTAGTTAAGGCATGGATTGTAGATATACATTAAGTGTTTGAAACGTATAGTAGAGTTGAGATCTTTTTTTCTTCTCATCCTAATGTTAACAAATCTATAGTAAGTATTGTATAATGAATGAATAGGTCTGGGGTACTCACTCTAGGAATGAACAAAGCTTAGGTTTGTGCTATATGCATGGTAACCCATGCAGAGAGCAGCACTACTTTAGCGCACTTGTGTCTTTCACGGAAATCGCCTGTAGCACATCAGAAGAATGATCTAGACATGAAACGAGGGAGTTCTTCCCTGGATAGGAGAAACAGCAAACCACAAATGTACATTTGAGCATGTTAGGCCTTGCCAATGAGGTGTAGTTGATATCCCTAAGTCACAGTGAGCAAGGAATCCATGTCTGGAGCCCTCTATGACCGTTAGGTAGATAAAACCCCAACTACCCCAATAGGTCCAAGGCTCTAAATCTGGGAATAGACAATCCCTAGTAGGTTTGTTCTATAGATACGGATACAAAGCAGTTGGGGTTTGGTCTTCCTAAAGTTCATATGGGGCTCCAAATATGGACTACTTGCTCACTGTGCTTTAGTTAGAGCAGTTACACCTCCCGACAAGGCTTAACAGGCCGAAACATGTCTATGGTTTGCTGTTTCTTGTCTTCAGGAGAGAATTGCCTGGCATTTAGGAGCTGATCACTCTTTTGGAACTGATATACTACAGGATATTTCTCCTATGTGAAAGTCACAAGTGAACAAACCTATTAAAGTGTTTCTTCTCAGGCTTAGCTCCTTTGACCTATTTTTTGTATGTAAGTAGTAGTGTAGTCATAATCAGTACAACGAGGTATTTAGCTTACCTATCTGTAAAAAAATAGCTTGGGCCACTAGTCTAAAGATAGTGGTGAAATAGTATAATTTTGTTTAGTAAAATATTATTTTTTTAGTTTTATTAAATTGGAAAGTTGTTTTTAACTAATTTTAGCTACTTCAAAGTTATGAAAGTCAAGCTGCTGTAATAGCCCTATAAAGTTGGTTTTCAGATACAGGTTACTATATATAATGCTTATATTTGAGCAATTACTTTTTTAACATGGGACAGTTGGGGAGCTTTCATCCGGGGGGAACTTTCCACCAGGTTAGAGGTTGCCATTTAATCTTTGGCTCTGCTGTAATAACAAACATGATCTGTGAAGGAAACCATATAGTCTTGATTTTGTAATGGAAGAGGATATAGTATTTATTATGTTAAGATTTATTAAAATTTGAATGGACTAATGTGATGTAATTGACGACTGTTAGCTTTTAACATTAATTGCTGTTTTAATAACACACCTACTATTGGCATTATTACTACTCTTTGTAAAGCGCCGTCTTTCAGTCCTATTAAATTCCCCCAACGTGAAAACCCGTTCCCTGTAACAGAGCCCGCTTGACTTCAGGCTATTAAATTGGCCTCGTACAGCTACCCGCAGATCTGCGGGTTACAGGCGGAAAAACCCTACGTGCTGTCGAAATTGGAACGCCTTTGCCGCAAAGCCTTTGATCTGTTATATCGATCCCGGCATTCAATGTGTTAATACATATAATGGAACTCGCATGGACTAAAATATCATATTTCCGAATTTATTAATATTGCATCATTTCTGGAATGCGGGTCTGATCGTAACTCTTAATTCAAGCCCGTAAGGGGTTGAAATCAAACCTCCATTTTTCAGTGACGTAAAGATGATGATCTCTTTTACCATTGGCTCCATCAAAACCCGTAACTACGGGTTTGACTAATTGATCATGTTCACGGCCGCACATGCAACGTGCGCAAGAATGGTTTACGGGTTGGGATGTCGGCCATGTCTGTTGCAGGCTTGGCTAATTTAATAGCTCCGTAACTCTGCTGAATTTCAAGCCCGCAGGCTTTGCTGGTGTATCGGTGCCGCTATGGACTTGGAATTTAATATGGTCCTTTGTCTGTGGCATAACATAAGGTAATACGAGTAGTTAAGGAGTTTGCTCTGAGAAATTTAGACTATAGTCTATACAGTGGGTTTTAGAGGCGCGTTGTAACGTATGTCTCACTCCACATCACTGTCTTTGCTGAGAACTGCACATTGGATGAAGTTCGGAGCAACTTTCCATTGTCTGTGTCATTTCTCTAAAAAGTATTTTAATGTATTTTATATGATGAAGCACAAAATCCTTCTGTCACCGTAGGATTTGCTGGAAAGAGCTATCATTATATTATCCACTTAAAGTGCTCTTCTCTTCCTATCAGCTTCTGACTGACAAATACAAATGAGCTTTAATGATGTTGGAAGAATAAACTAGGCTATCATTTAAAAGAACTGAAATTAAAATATACATCACCGTAGTTTGCAAGACAGGAACATAAATGCATTTCAGAGAAAATCTTATATTTTGATTATTTTGATTGTGTCATGAGTAAATCTATCTTAGACTGATGGCCTGTATTTTATGTGAAGGGTCAGGTTATCCTATGGAACCTTATTCTGCCATTGACTACTATTGTCAAGGGGCTATTTGAAGAAGACCTTTTGTAATAGAAGTGAGTGCCGAATCTTATCTGCATCCATTGTTGCTCCCAGGTTTCTAATCCTTTAACAAATAACATGTCCTCCATCACTTAAGCCAAACTGAATAAAAATAGTTAAAAAAATAAAGGCTGTAATAATTTAATTATAAATAATGTAAATACATTTTATCCACATTTATCACGTAAAGTTTGCGAAAAGAGCAAACTATAAATATTACACTGCAGTGGTCCTTTAAGGTAGATGGAAAGTATCTGGAATTGGAATCTTAGCTTCAATTACAAGTGTCAAATCAAGTAGAGATAAACCTTTGAAAATATGTTTACTACTATGTAAAGCATATGAAGATAATTGTGCAAAAAAACAACATTTAATAATTTACTTCTCTTAGGTACTGAATCATTATAAGTCTGTATTTGATTATATTTGAGTATATTTCACAATGCGGCAAATGATTTTGTGTGCCAGTATCTTCCTTCTTTACACAGACATGCAACACATTTTATAATCTGGACTCACCATATTGTTAATATTGCCAGAGCTATGTCTTTAGTGGGTGTACTTTGGATTTCCTTGGGTATCTTAAATTGCTTCTTATTAGTCCTATTGAAACCAATGTTTTTCTGACTTGCCACATTTCCATTGTAGTATTCAAGATCTCCTCTCACCTGTGGAAATAGATCAGCAGCAGCAATGGTCATCTCATTGCAATATAACTGCATATAATAGGGAATTATTAAATCCTGTTATTTTTTTTACTTTCTAAAACTATTTTGCCCATTTTAAAAGGCAGTTCTGGAAAGAAAATGTATTTGAATTATTGAGCTACAGTTGTCCTGTAACTCTATTTTTAAATACAGTGCCTTGCAAAAGTATTCACCCCCCTTAGCATTTTTCGTGTTTTGTTACTTCACAACCTGGAATCAACATTAATTTACAGAACATGCCCATAACTTTGAAGATGTTTTTTTTTTTTTTATTATTGGTAAGCAAACAACAAATAGGACAAAATAACAGAAAATGTCAATGTGCATAACTATTCACCCCCTCTAAAGTCAATACTTTGTAGAGCCACCTTTTGCGGCAATCACAGCTCCAAGTCGCTTTGGATAAGTCTCTATGAGCTTGCCACACCTTACCACTGGGATTTTGCCCATTCCTTGCAAAACTGCTCCAGCTCCTTCAAGTTGGATGGTTTGCGCTTGTGAACAGCAATCTTTAAGTCTGACCACAGATTTTCTATTGGATTGAGGTCTGGGCTTTGATTAGGCCATTCCAACACATTTACATGTTTCCCCTTAAACCACTCAAGTGTTGCTTTAGCAGTGTGTTTGGGGTCATTGCCCTGCTGTAAGGTGTTACTATCAAAAGTGGGTGGTAGGTATTAAAAGGTTGACGACCCGTGATGTATAGGATTATATATATGAAGAGGCATTAAGCTCTGTATGTAGATAACTAGATCATTGGATTCCATCTCTATTCTTCAAGGCTCACTAAGAGGCCAAGTGGCACAATCAGAATAGCAGTGGCTTGCTGTTGTACCTTGAAATATAATCAATTATATTTCTCTTGAGTATTTTCTTAAAGGGTGCTATCTAGATACAACTGTCATCAAGCCTAAAGATGAACTTCAGAAAGTTCAAGATCATTGGATATAAATGCACTACCATATTTAACACATAGAAAATGTAGCTGGAATTCTGTAAAAATGTAATAGTTCTGCATACATATTTCATTAAGGCAACTTCCAGCCCTTTCTGTCTTGAATGGTCAGTTGATCCCATTACTTTTCTGTTCTTTTTTATTACCATACAATTTTGGGTTGATATATTCTCAACAGGTTGCTATGTTTATGTGTTTATTTTATTATTTTTAATCAAATATACTTTTTTGTCTGCTAAATTTGTAAATCGGTTTATGGAGAAGTCATTTGCACATATGTCTGTCTGTTTGGCTATTAATTTGTGTTACTAATTATAATAATCAGCTTGACTATGAACACAAATGATCAAACAAACCTATTACTAGCACAACGTACACTTCTGCTATGACACGCTTCTTTTGCATCAATTAGAGTTAATTAAGCTAATAGTTATGGAATATATCCTTTGACATGAATTATTGCTCTACTTGAAGTTAAAATGAATAGTAATTATAAGCGAACTATAACCTTAACTATGTATTTCTCTTTAAAATGTCCTGTTTCATGACTTTAGTTAATTCCAGTTAAAGGGACACAACAAAAATCGCAAGTATGGTTTATCTATAAATAACAGTATTTGCAATTAATTGTTATAGAAGAAATGTAAATTAGTGTTAGATACCTGACCTTGAAATTTGCTTTTCTTAGGGAGACATTACATTTGAAGAAGCTCTCTTCTGCTTTCTATCTTATCTATGATCATGGATTAACCCTCACAGTGGGGGTGGCTAGCAAGGAGAGCATGCCCAGTTGATTTGAATCTCGGATGCCTAAATTTTCAAGGATCAGGGTAAATTATGTAAGAATAATTAAATTTAATATTAGCAATATATTGCAAATAACCTTATTTGTAGGTAAAATGTAAATTCTACCATAATTTGGACCTGCACAGCTTTAAGATCCAGAAAAAAAGCTTAAAAGCGGTGTTAATTTTTTTAATTTTATTTTGTGGCACTGTTCCATTTTACAGTTCCGACCGCATGTCCTTGTCTGCCTCCTACTTTGTAAGTTAGCCCTATCTGCTTTCAGTTTCTCTATTTTACTGGGTCTATTTCAGAAAAAGGGAAATAACCCCAAGCGGTCTAGTTTTTCTGTCTCACCCTGCACTCTTAGAGAATCAAAAACAGCAACATGATCTGAGTGGAAAGCCACAGTAATAGAGGATGATTGCACAGTATGAGCAAGTTATTATTGTGCTCACTGTGCCTTAGGGAGCACAGCTGCACCTCACTGGTGAGGCCCACAGATGCTGAAATGTATGTCTGGGGGTTGCTATTTCTCATGTTCATGGTAGAATTACCTGGCATATAAGGGCTGGATCACTCAGTTGGGTGAGACCAGACTGATATACTACAGGATATTTCTTCCTGTGAAGGGCACAAGTGGCTAAAAAAGGTTGCTCTCAGACTGGGGTATCATGTCCATAGAAACTAACCTATTAAGGCAAGTTCGTTCTATGATTGAGCACCTCTATTTTTTTTTTTTTTTTATTGTTATTTGCTAGATTACTGAAACCATTCCCACAGATATGACTTATATTTATATATATTATAAGCTGAAATGTGAGTAAATGGATGTCGCCAAAGATATCTTAAGAAGTGGTCTTCATTAGTCCCTTACTGGACGCATCTAAAATATGTAGTAATATTATAACAGCTGACCATTTTCACAAAATAAAGCAGTAAAAATCAAGCATTCAGCAAATTATATCTGATAATGGTCCCTTTTGGACATTTTCAATTAATCTAAGTTGTTAAGGGATTAGTTTGAATGTGCAGTTGAGGTTAAACAACACCTGTTTTAGGATTAATGGTGATTTCAATGAGCCTATTTAGAATGAGTCTTAAAGGACTACTGTGGTCAAAATGTTTCTATATATGGTATTTTGAATAACTAAAGAATAGATTTACGGGACTAGAAGATAGAATGCCTGAAGAACTTTGGACAGAAGTTTGTTACATTGGACAGAAAACAGCAACAAAGGATATTCCCAAAATAAATAAAACTAAGAAGGCAAACTGGTTATCTGATGAGGCTTTGAAAGGAGACCAGGAAAGAAGGAAAGGGAAAGGTAGTGGAGATAGGAACAAATTTGTCCAACTGAATTCCAGAGGATAACAAGAAGAGAAAAGGAGACCTTCCATAACATGTGATGTAAAGAGATAGAAGATAACAGAATGGGTCAATAGAGCTCTCCAAGAAAATTGGAGTTCTCAAAGGAACCTTTCATGCCAAAGTGGGAGTGATAAAAGAGAAACATTTTAGAAACGTAAAAGAAGTAGATCAGATAAAGAAGTGTTGGCAGGAATAAACAGAAGATCTTTACAGAAAGGATCTTAACAGCAATAGTAACCTCAATAGCTTGAACAAACATCTTGGAGAGTGGGCCCTAAGATGCCTTGCTGATAACAAGGCTGCATGAGTTGATGAAATCCCAGCTGAACTGTTCAAAATCCTACAAGAAGATATTGTGAAGGTGTTTCTTGCATTATGCTAACAAATTTGTAAAACTCAGCAGTGGCCAGTGTACTGGCAAAGGTCATTCTACATCCCAGTACAAAAAAAGGCAGTGCCAAAGAGTGCTCCAATTACAGAACAATTACACTTATTTCACATGCCACTAAGGTAATGCTTAAGATCCTGTAAACTTGTTTCCTACAATATATGGACAGCGAACTACCAGATGCGCAAGCCAGGTTATGCAGAGGCACAAGAGATCAAATTGCCAATGTTTGCTAGATAGTTATTAAAACTTAAGTAGTGTGACCTCCTATAAATGGCGACTACAAAGAGAAGAAAAGCTGATGCAGATTGTCAATATCCATATATTAAAAAAAAATCTGAAGGATTCTGCATTTCTTCTTTTTTGCTTGTGACAAGACAACAGACATAACAAATACTGCCCAACTGTCCGTTTTCGTTTGTGTGATAACTGCAGAGTTTGACACGTGAGGAATTGCTGTCACTGGAAGCCATGCATGGCACTACAAGAGGTGAGGACTTGTTTGAGAGACCTGTTTGTCAAGGAAAACACTTGAGCTAACATTTGAAAAGTTAAGTGGCTTTACTACAGACGGAGCACCAGCCATGGTTGGCTCGCAAAAAGGGTTTATTGCATTTTTCAAGAAAAGAACTGAATCATCTCAGTCTTGATCCAAGCGATTTAATTATATGCCACTGCATTCTACACCAAGAAGGTCTCTGCGCACAGTCGTTGCGGCTCAACAATATGATATCAACAGTAGTGTCATGCATACATTTTGCCAAAAGCAGAGGGTTTAACTCGGCCAGTTTAAGAAGTTACTGAATGATCTTGACTCTGAGTATGGTGATCTTGTTTATCACTGTGAGTCGCAGGAACATGCTTATGAGGTTTCACGAACTGCGGAGGAAGTCAAGCAGTTTATGGAGATGAAGGGAAAGCCTGTCAGTGAACTCAATGATAGCAACTGGCTGTGTGATCTAGTATTCATGGTGGACATTACTAAGTACCTCTCGGAGCTGAATGTCAAACTGCAGGGCCCCAACCAGCTTCTCCACTCCCTGCTTTCAACCGTAAAATCATTTGTAGCTAAATTAAGTCTGTGAAAAGTGCAAAAAGAATAAAATGGTGCATTTCCCCACTCTGGAAGGACAAAAGCATTCTACAACACTTGAATATGCTGGTGAAGGTGCAAAACTAATTGAGGCACCTAATGAAAAGTAAACAAATGGAATTGAACATCTTTGTTACACCGTTCAATTTGGAACCAGTTGATGTGCCCGATAACCTCCAACATGAAATAATTCAGCTGCAAGGTGATGATGAACTGAAAGCTAGGTACAACAACCTCCCACTGCTTGAGTCCTATAAACGTTACATAAGCAATGATGAATTTCCTACTTTGAGGAGACATGCATTGAAATATGTGTTTGGAACAACTATCTGCTGCGAGCAGTTCTTTTCAAAACTTACCACCACAAAGAGTCGACTGCGCTCCAGACTGACCGACGCAACCCTGGAAAAGCAGTTGTGAGTGGTAACATCATCAATATCAGCTAACATCACACGCCTCACCAAAAAGAAGCAGTTTCAGCCATCTCATTAGAGGTGAGTTAATTAAATGTTTGACCAATATAGCAGGCACATTTTTAAGTTGATGATTTTGTATGGCTCGTGAATGATGTTATAAATATTCAACATGGCCCTTGGCAGAAAATAGGTTCCCCCACCCCTGCCCTAGAGAGTATGCTGTTGCTGGAAGAGATTGAAGGCATACAAAGAAGGGAGCGGCGGAGGTGAATATAAATCAAAGCAAAGCAATGAACATGAGAATGAGGGAGCTCAGAGGGATAGTGGCTGACACTGTGATAGAGCAAAATGTCTACATTTAAAGTCTTCTCTCACTTCAGAAAGTAGATCACTGGAAACTAAATCGTAGATTCCTCAGCTGCATGCTTGCATAAAAAAGTAATACATTAGAGGATTCGCTATTATTACTTTTTACTATATTTTTTTAATAGTTATTGCCAGTTGGCAAGAGTGGTGTTAGACAAGAGAATAAGCTAAGATGAACACAATTTACTTTTTTCTTAATTTTTCTGTATTATTTAAGAATTCAAAAGTTCCTGTATACTATATTGGAAAACTAATGTGAAACCATGTCTTTAATCCTATGAGACTGTTATCACAGGAAAAAAGTAATAACACAGATTATTAAACTAGGCCGCCTTTTATAAAAGCTTTTTTTTTCATGCAAGTTTGACAGAGACTTTCATATGTTTTTATGTTCAATAACAATTGCTCAAAGGGCATGTTGAACTCAATACATGAAGAAATATGTCCTGTAAAAAATGGGAAAGTGCTTTTAGAAAGTTACAGTAACAAAAGCAATATAGCTAACAAGAAGCCAAAGGGAAACTAACATGCACTTATTTTTTAATCAAAAGAAAACTCAAGAGTACATACTTCTGTAAAAAAAATAATAATATACACCATTTTTCTAGTGTTACCACCATTTTGTACAACGTGTAAACTATGTTTTCCAGATGCATGGCATTTTCATATGCACATTGCCACATAAATACATAGACTATATAACTGGCAACTCCTAGGTTCTGTTTTTCTGATAGACTTTGAGAGACCACAAGAGGAACCAGAGAGAGATGGACATAATCAGGGCTGAAAACCAGGGTTTTTTTTCGTTAAACATGTGATTTTCCTTCAAAAGAGGGACATTTGGGTGCAAAAGGAGACAGAGAATTCCTCTTGAAAAGAGGGTGCATGTGTCCAAAAGAGAGACATTTGGGAGGTATTCTAGTTTTTAAGATCAGTACTTCAGGTATTATTGATTTCTAGCTAATTAATTTTACACACTCTAGACCAGTGGAGGGCAACTCAGTCCTTTGAAAGTCCAGGATTGCAGTATTTCCATACTTTATTCAGGATCTCTCTGATTCATGATAAGTTTAAACTTTTTATTAATTGTGATTGATCTGCCTGAGCTCAAGCAGAGAGAGAGAGAGACTGAAATCCTGGAATCAGTGCTGGATCGACCTTTTTGGAGCGTTTAGGCAGTGGAGTGTAGGTGCCCCTGCGAGTCTGTGCGCAAGGTATGCACGCATACATTTTTCCTTTTCTGTGTGTGTATATATCTTTCTTGCTATGTTAGCAAATCACAATTCTCCATAACAAAATAGCTACCCAAACACACGCAAAGCTATTACTTGTTAATTAGATTCATTTGATGGCAGACTATATTATTCATATTTGACTATGGGAGGGCACCGAGCACATGAGTCCTGCCGGCACTGGGGAGCTACAGTTAATTGAGGGAACCATGAATACCAACATGTACTGTGACATACTGAAGCAGAGCATGATCCCCTCCCTTTGGAGACTGGACCGCAGGGAAATATTCCAACATGATAATGACCCCAACTAACACCTCCAAGATGGCCACTGCCTTGCTAAAGAAGCTGAAGGTAAAGATGATGGACTGGCCAAGCATGTCTCTAGACCTAAACCCTATTGAGCATCTGTGGCGCATTCTCAAACAGAAGGTGGGGGAGTGCAAGGTCTCTAATATACACCAGCTCCCTGATGTCATTATGGAGGAGTGGAAGAGGACTCCAGTGGCAACCTGTGGTGAACTCCATGCCCATGAGTTAAGGCAGTGCTGGAAAATAATGGTGGCAACATAAAATATTGACACTTTGGGCCCAATTTGGACATTTCCACTTAGGTGTGTACTCACTTTTGTTGCCAGTGGTTTAGAGATTACTGGCTGTACACTTACTACTTTACATTGTAGCAGAGTGACATTTCTTCAGTGTTGTCACATGAAGAGAAATATTAAAATATTTACAAAAATGTGATTGTGTACTCACTTTTGTGAGAATCCCCTGTAATTATTCAGATAAATGAATATAGAGCACATCCGTTATAATTATATAAATAGTTAAATACATATTAAACCAGGAATACCTATAATCATATAAATAGCCATTCAGACAGAAGACCTATAATCAAGTACATAACTTTTCTCCAAGAATAAATACTATTTAGGAGCTGCTTTCTACCAATATTTCCGTACAAAAAATATTTAGTGAACATTATATAAACTTACTAATGCTGCCTCTGTTTAACTGTTTTAAGCTAAAAAAAAAAAGGTCTGCCCTTCACAGGGATGCGCCCCTAGGAGGCTGCCGAGTTGGCCTAATTGATAATCCGGCCATGCCTGTAATCCTGACAACCTTTCTAGGGCTGAATATCTCAATAACAACTAGTACACAAATATAAACAAAAATAAAAATAACAGTAGTAGTGGTGAGGCGGATGATTGACAGATTTTAGATACTCCTAAAAGGTTGTTTTTTTATATGTACAGCACCTGTAAATCAAAACAAAGTCCTCTATAATTTTAGAGCTAAAAAAAGCGATCCTTAACAATGAAAGCTTTTCTCAATAATTAGAATATATTCTTTACTCAGGCACACTCATGCATCCACACTCCATGTTGGATTTCCAAAGAATATACATATTTATTTAGGTTTTTGTTCAAACAGTATTCAAATCACTTCCACTTAGTTTGATGTGATCCATGTTTGATATCTTACATGTAGCAGAGAATAACAATCACATATTATAATCGTCAAACTACGTGCTCGCAAGAACTGGGACGCAGTTTGGTCCGCAAATGCGGCCCCTCGCGAAGTGAGGGTCCGCATTTGCGGAAGGTGGAGGCTCTAACATCCGCAAATGCAGGCCGCAAATGCAGACCCTCGCAAAGCGAGGGGTCGCATTTGCGGAGGTGGAGGCTCTAACATCGGCAGGCCGCAAATGCAGACCCTCGCAAAGCGAGGGGCCGCATTTGAGGAGGTGGAGGCTCAAAGGCGCCTCACATGCGGTTACAAACACCCACACAAGCGGCACTTTACCAACAATACGACCCGACGCACATTTACGGACTTAGCAGACAAAAATACGAGATGCGGGACTTAGGAAAAAAAACATTACAACCTTGCAAATATACAAACTTAACGGCTGAACTGCGCGCATCGGAAAACTGTCAAAACACAATAAATACACACATAAAACACATAAAAAACTTACCCACAGCAAGGGTGGGCACCCAGGACCTCTGCAAGTGAAGTTACACCTCAATTTAAGTCCAAATTCACAAGTTTAGACACACGAAAATCCCCTAAGCGAGAGAAAAAAATGCCCACCGAAAAAAACAAAAACGAGGCTACAGGACCCTAAACATGTAAAAACAGCACCAAGCACATACAGCTTTTCCAAAAACAATGTAAAGATACACTTTTACTAAGGATGGAAAATCATACACACCAGCGTCAAATACACATTTGCGCCATTTATCAATGCGGAAGTACACAGCTACACTAACGGCTTTACCTCGCGCACGCACCACATTTACACTACACACTGCACACATTGCTGACACTTACACCTCAGCTCCAGAACCATGCAAAACTACAGTGGATGCTGCAGGAACATAGAAACAGATTGTCAGCTCTTCAGCATAATGCTTCCTGCATATATTACTTAGAAATAGGTCAAGTATATTAATTTATTAATTTATTCATTATTTCATTGGCATACAGCAAGACATATACACAAAAAAAAACCTCTAATAACAAACAAAAAAAAATAAAAACAGACGAAGGTCCTCACAAAGGCGCTCAGCGCAAGCCTCGCAATGAGCTCCGAAGGTCCTCACGCTAAAAAAATCATAAAAATAGATTACCTGACATTTAATGGGAAATCTTCAATGAAAGATTACGGACTATTAGAATATTTTCCAATCCTGCATCTTGCCGTCAACAGTCTACACATTTTAGCCATCAGATAACAGGTGAGCCGTGATCAAGAAACTCATCTGTTTCCTAAAATGTTACCTAGTGATCTGTAGACGTCTAAAAAATATGTATTATTTTGCCCACCAACTACTACTATACAGATTAAATATATTTCAAGTTTTAAAGTATTTCATAGTTTTCAAATGTGCAATTCTGTGCTGTGCCTGTTTGGGAGGATGCATTACCATGCGTAAATCAGTTAAATCAATAAAAAAAATATATATAATAGCAATTGCTTCTGTGAAGGGGGTATTATTTTGGGACTAATACAGGGGCGGGGGTGTTCCAGTGATGATCTTAGGGAACCCCTATTATTATGTTTTACTTTTATCACCTCATAATGCACAGGCAGTTATGTTTAATATTTCAATTAAATGTATTGATTTAATATATGTTTTATTTACCGCTTTCACTTTATTGTACATTGTGTTGTGATCCAGATCAAGTGCAGGATTGCAGCGCATGCCCAGTATGGCTTAGAGTAGGGGAATCTAGGTATGTTTGCAGGTGGTAACCCACCACTGCACTTTGCATGGGGTTATTTTAATACATTTTCTTTATTAAATCATGCAGAGCTTTGAGATATTCCAAGCATCTGTATACCAAGCACAGTCTTAATAAATTCTGGCCAGTATGTTGATTTTCTTCAAGTAGATGTCTTCTCTTAGATTGTAAGCTCTTCCGATAATATCTATCAGTGAACAGACGTGAAAATGTGCTGGCTTGTTTTATCGAATGTATGTAAATGTCTATTATTCTATTCTATTATGTAATCTGCTGGTGCTCTAAAAATAAAACATAATAGTAATAATTCTAGTATCTTTTTAATGCTGTTAGGTAAATTATCATGGGCTATCCCAAGGTTATCCCAAGGGTTATTATGATTTTGGTTCCCATACACATGCACATGCATATACTTTCTATTTCCCAATACTGTTAATTACTGACTATATTTCAGGAGTTGTGGACAACCCAGTCCCATGAGGGCCCATCACCAGTCCAGCATGTCAATATTGCTCTGCTTGAACATGGATAGATTAATCACAATCAGTAAAACTGAGTAACTCATGGGTGATAGAAAGATCCTTAATACACGAACATTTATATTTAGAAACACCAACATTTTTAACGGGAAGTATACAGAGCAAACATTCATCTGTAGATTATATTGGCAGACAAGTATGACTATTACATCTACAGTGCCTTGCAAAAGTATTCACCCCCTTTGCATTTTTCGGGTTTTGTTGCCTCACAACCTGGAATATACATGGATTGTTTGAGGATTTGCATCATTTAATTTACAGAACATGCCCACAACTTTGAAGATGTTTTTTTTTTTTATTGTAAAGCAAACACAAATAGGACAAAGTAACAGAAAAAGTAATGGCTTACTTATGGCCACTCTGCCATAAAGCCCAACTCTATGGAGCGTGCGGCTTATTGTCGTCCTATGTACAGATACTCCAGTCTCTGCTGTGGAACTCTGCAGCTCCTCCAAGGTTACCTTAGGTCTCTGTGCTGTCTCTCTGATTAATGCCCTCCTTGCCCGGTCCATGAGTTTTTGTGGGCGGCCGTCTCTTGGCAGGTTTGCTGTTGTGCCATGTTCTTTCCATTTGGTTATGATAGATTTGATGGTGCTCCTGGGGATCATCAAAGATTTGGATACTTTTTTATAACCTAACCCTGACTTATACGTCTCACCAACATTGTCCCTTACTTGGTTAAAGAGTTCCTTGGTCTTCGTGGCAGTGTTTGGTTACTTAGGTGTTGCAGCCTCTGGGGCCTTTCAAAAAAGGTGTGTATATGTAATGACAGATCATGTGACACTTAGATTGCACACAGGGGGACATCATTTCACTAATGATGTGACTTCTGAAGGTAATTGGCTGCACCAGAGCTTTTTATGGGCTTCATTCGTTTTCTAATTTTAAAAAATAATTTTATGTATATATTTTTCTAATTTCACTTCACCAACTTAGACTATTGTGTTCTGATCCATCACATAAAATTCAGATTAACAAAACCTTGAATTTAAGGCTGTAATGTAACAAAATATGTAAAAAGTCAAGGGGGTGAATACTTTTGCAAGGCGCTGTATATCACTGCTCATAGTCTAACAGAGCAATTCCTCATATCAGTTAATCCTTTGAGAGAAAAAAATAAAACTAACAGTGGTGCTTTATCAAATACACCTCTTATAGATGCAACAAAGAAACAAATGGTTTTAATGCCCCTTTAACTAATTTATTAAAACAGAGAACAATTATTGTATTGCAGATATACTGTTTACAGTGACTAGAAAGATAAATAAATAATATTATACATGTGCCATGATAGTGATAACATTGTACAATATTTGATATTTTGTTTAATATAAACATTTTTAACATTCTGTTTCAAGCGTCCTCTTCAAGTCAAGCTGTATGGTTGGGTTTCACTTTTAAAGCGTATTTTAATATGATTTATATTTGAGACATGCGACAGACATTATTATCTTTCTGGCTGATTAAAAGACCACTGCAGTTCAATTATGTATCAAACAAATTATATTCACAGCAGTGTTAGCTATGGACATAAATATGGCTGGATTTCTTAGTAGGCAAACAAGGCAATCACCTAGAGAGTCGCCTAATTTCCATAAAAATGTATGTACCACACCCCTTCCCTCTCACTGGCACAGTAGCAGGACGTTGCATCAAAGAATGCAACCACAGCTCTGCCCAAATGAAAATGTCCCTCTCTCACACAAACTCACCTTCCACTAATGTATCATGGATCCCTCCAGGGTCCTGCAGAGGTATCACAATTTTTTTTTTTTTTCTAATTAAAAATTAGCTTTATAACGATGTCCCTACTTAATGAGTCAGACTAACAGTTTGAATATCTGTGAAGTGGTATTTTAAGAACAGCTGAATTTAACACATACACATTGTCCTAAATGATTTATTATTGTGTGAGGTGATATGCGGTTGGTGGCCCATGTATTTCTTTATTTCTTTCTATCTATCTATCTATCTATCTATCTATCTATCTATCTATCTATCTGTCTATCTGTCTGTCTGTCTGTCTGTCCGTTTATCTATCTATCTATCTATCTATCTATCTATCTATCTATCTATCTATCTATCTGTCTGTCTGTCTGTCTGTCTGTCCGTTTATCTATCTATCTGTCTGTCTGTTTATCTATCTATCTATCTATCTATCTATCTATCTATCTATCTATCTATCTATCTATCTATCTATCTATCTATATATATATATATCTATCTATCCATCTATCTATCCATCTATCCATCTATCTATCCATCTATCCATCTATCCATCTATCCATCTATCCATCCATCTATCTATCCATCCATCTATCTATCTATCTATCTATCTATCTATCTGTCTGTCTGTCTGTCTGTCTATCGGTATATTGTAGAGAGAAGCATGTTGGATTGAGCTAAATGTAATATGGCTATGGGTGGAGGGGTGATAAAAGTAGATTAGAGAACTGTAGAAAGCAGCAAGAAATGTGAAGGTCAAATGCAAATACTTTTTATATTTTACAGCAAAGCAGTTGATAAGCTTGTTGGGATAAAGATATAGAAAATTGCAGAGTTCTGGCAATAGCCTGTAGGCACTTCTACAAAAAAACAATTAAGTTCAGGTTTACAAATCAATAAGCATCACCATTATATAAATGCAATGTTATAAACTTTACAAACTGCATGCACAGTGTCTGGAGCTGGTCTGTTGACTTTGGAATTATTAACCTTTTAAGTCACTGCCATAATATCCAATACTACCTGATGACCTTTTCCATCTCTAAAATGTCCTTTTTATGAAGTGGTGCCCAAAATTGTACTCCATAATCCAAATGAGGGCGTACTAGGGATCTGTATAAAGGAGGAACTATATTTGCTTCCCTTTGCTTTTACCCAGCCCTATCTATCTCTATCTATCTATCTATCTATCTATCTACCCCTATGTCTATCTATCTATCCATCCGTCTGTCTGTCTATCTATCCCACACTTTCATATAAAAGATATGAGACAGTGTGGTGCCCAGAATTGTACTTCATATTCCAAATTAGGGCGTACTAGGGATTTGTATAGAGTAGGAACTATATTTGCTTCCCTTTGCTTCTACCCAGCCCTATCTATCTATCTATCTATCTATCTATCTATCTGTCTGTCTGTCTGTCTGTCTATCTATCTATTCATCCCTATGTCTATCTATCTATCCATCTATCCATCCGTCCATCCGTCTATCTATCTATCTATCTATCTATCTATCTGTCTATCTGTCTGTCTGTTTGTCTATCTATCTATCTATCTATCTTTCTATCTATCCATCCCTATGTCTATCCATTTATCCATCCGTCCATCCGTCTGTCTGTCTGTCTATCTCTCACACTTTCATATAAAAGATATGAGACAGTGTGGTGCCCAGAATTGGACTTCATATTCCAAATTAGGCCGTACTAGGGATTTGTATAGAGTAGGAACTATATTTGCTTCCCTTTGCTTCTACCCATCCCTCTCTCTCTCTCTATCTATCTATATATCCACCTATCCATCCACCTATCTACCTGTCTGTCTATCTGTCTGTCTATCTATCTATCCATCCACCTATTCATCCATCTATCTATCTATCTATCTATCTATCTATCTATCTATCTGTCTGTCTGTCTGTCTGTCTATCTATCCGTATATCCATCCGTCTATCCGTCTGTTTGTCTATCTATCGCACACTTTTATATAAAAGATATGAGACATAATATCCCATTAATACTTTTACAGACTATTTCATGGGAATCGGTCCTCTAACACAGACCTCATTTTTCAGCAAGTGGTCATTTATACAATCATGACAAATGTAACATGCTCCAAAAACAAGGGAAATGTGTAAATTAATTAATCTAATATAAAATCTTACACCTATTATGTTCTATCTGATTTCTTGATACAGAAGCTTCCAAGGCTATAAAACACATCAGCGCAACATTATTACCCTTGTAAAAATAATTTTATGAAAAAAGAGATTTAGACCATTTAATCCTCATACCAGTGCTAAGTACTTGCTGCAGGCTAAGGAGGAACATTTATACCTATTGTCTATAACATTCACAGGAGTGAGAAAATAAAGGGACATTTTTATTGTATTAGAAATGCATGGTATTATGTATGAGCATAAAGGTTAATGACATTTCAATGCCTTTTGCTTATATATAACTGTATAATTACAGATGTAGCAGTTGTAGGACCATACCCTCAGGATACAACAATGAAACTTCCATGATTAAAAGGTAGGTATATTAGACGTCTAACGCGCAGCCTTCTCAGATAATGTAATGCATTTGTATAATCTCATATAGTGTAATGAGCCTCAGCCAGTAACTAATGTGACTAGCAAGCTAAACAGGAATGACATACCAAGTATTAAACAGAGCTTTGTATCCTGTGGTGCAGCTTCGCTTTTGGGCCTCTGTTGTGATCATAATATGGGATATTGTTTTATATGCATTAATCCAAAAAATATCTTATAACATTTTTGTAATTTGTTGTAAATTTCAAGTTTTTTTCACTTACCAATAAATGGCAGTGTTTAAATGGGCATTGCAGCACTTATTTGTGAAGTATTTAACAAATTAATAACATTAGCATTTGTGTAACCTATGGACATGAATCCAAATTTTTGTTTTTCCATGCAAGTTTGAGGCTCTATTACATGCCAAAAAAAACTTAGTCAGAGGTGCTCATCAAAGAACAAACTAACGTTAATAGGTTAGTTCTATGGACATGATACGCCACTCTGAGAGCAATCTCTTTTAGCTCACTTGTGTCCTTCATAGGGAGAAATATCCTGTAGTATAACAGTCTGGTCCCACTCAAAAGAGTGACCCAGACCCGAAATACCAGGCAATTCTACCCTGAACAGGAGAAACAGCAAACCTCAGGCGCGTTTCGTCCTTAATGGGCCTCGTCGGTGAGGTGCAGCTGAACCCCTTAAGGCACTGTGAGCAAGGGGGCCACGTCTGGAGTCCCCTATCACCCTTAGGGAGACTAAACCCTAAGGATAATTTTCAATAAACAAAAAAACTAAGTCAGAGGCGCTCATCAGAGAATGAAGTAACCTTAATAGGTTAGTTCTATGGACATGATAATCCACTCTGAGAGCAATCTCTTTTAGCTATTACATGCCACTCTCAAGGAAATGTGCACTATTTTTATATTCATGCAGAGGGGGAGAGTGATCTTTAATGGATTTCAGGTGCTTGCAATTTGCCTAATGTGTACACATAAGCAACTACGTGTATGAAACACATTAGAGGGTGGTGTTGCTATGGAATATTAAACATCATGAACCCAGTGAACACTATCCCTTACTTCCGCCCACCACCCAGTCCTATCTATCTATCTATCTATCTATCTATCTATCTATCTATCTATCTATCTATCTAGAAGCCCACATGGGCAAGATCTTTAAAAAACACTGAACTTTGGAAACATATTTAACAATGAATCAAAATTAATCTTTTCTATACTTTTGCTATATATATATATACTAGCGAATTGCCCGTCAAAAAATGACGGCAATGAAATTGCAAGTGAGCTAATGCTATTTGGTGTATAATAACCAAATAAATAAATTGAGTATTGGGAGCATTAGTGGTGTGGAGCTGCTGTGTAAGCGTGATGAATGTGTGCAGTGTAATAGTGTGCGTGCGCGAGACAAAACCGTTAGTGTAGCTGTGTACCTCCGCATTGTATAAGTTATTGTTCTAAAATGGCGGGTAATGTATGGTATGCGTCTTAGAGAAATATCCGTAGGTCTTTTGTGGTGTTTTGCGAGTTTCTTGTGGTGTTTTGCGTGTTTAGAGTGCTCTAGCCTCGTTTCGGCCATTTTTTCTGTCGCTTAGAGAATTTTTTGGTGTCTAAATTCTTTTATTTTGAGCTAAACGAAGGTGTAAGTTGTTTTTTTGAGGTCCTGGATGCTCCCTCTTGCTGTAGGTAATCTTTTTATGTATGTGTTTTGTGTATTTATTGTGTTTTTCATTTTTTCATGTCCGCGGGTTGCGGCCGATTTTTGTGAGTCCGTAATGGGTGTTAATGTGTCTCGTATGTTGTTTGCGCAAGCCCGCAAGCGTGAGCAACGGCTCGAGCAGGCACGCATGCTCACAACAATATATGTGATGTTGGGAAGAGGATAAGACAGACAGAATAGGTAGATACAATAGGTAGATGAGATGGGTAGATAGAATATGTAGATAAAATAAGTAGATGCGATAGGTAGATGGGTAGATAGATAGGTAGGTAGATAAAATGGATAGATGGAATAGGTAGATAGGTAAATTAGATGGGTAGATACAATGGGCAGATTGAAAAGGTGGATGTGATGGGTAGATGGAATAGGTAGATGTGATGGGTAGATAGTAGATACAATGGGTAGATGTGCTGGATAGATACAATGGGTAGATGGTATGGGCAGATACAATGGGTAGATGGTAGATACGATGGGTAGATACAATGGATAGATAGAATAGGTAGGTGGACATATAATGGGTAGATGTCATAGGTAGATACAATGGGTAGAGGAATAGATGTGATGGATAGATACAGTGGTTAGGTAGATAGACACAATGAGTTGTGAGATGGGTAGGTACAATGGGTTGATACAATGGGTAGATTAATTAGGTAGGTGGTAGATGCAATGGGTAAATGAAATTGGTATATAGGTAGATGGAATGGGTTGATGAGATGAATAGATAGGTAGATGCGATGAGTATATATAATGGTAGATACTTTGGTTAGACATAGTGAGTAGGTGGGATGGATAGATGGAATAGGTAGATGGGTAAATGGGATGGATAGATGAGATGAATAAATAAAATGGGTAGATAGGTAGATGGGATGTGTAGAAACAAAGGGTAGATAGGTAGATGGAATGGGTAGATGTGATTGGTAGATACAATGGGATGGGTAGATGAGATCGGTAGATGGAACGGGAAGATGGAATGGGAAGATAGATTAGGTAGATGAAATGGGTATATGCAACGGGCAGATACAATGGGTAGATTATAGATATACTGGGTAATTACAATGGGTAGATGTGGATAGATATGTAGGTACAATAGTTTGGTTAGATGGGTAGATGCAATGGGTAGATGGAGTAGGTCAGTAGTAGATGGGTAGATCCAATGGATAAATGAAATGGGTAGATAGGCAGATGCAATGGGTATATATGATAGGTAGATACAGTGGCTAGATACAGTGGGTAGACACTGAGTAGGTGGCATGGTAGATACAATGGGTAGATGGAATAGGCAGATGAGATGAATAAATAAAATGGGTAGATAGGTACATAGGATTGGTAGAAACAATGGGATGGGTAGATGAGATGAGTAGATGCAACAGGTAGATAAAATACATAGATAAATAGATGGAATAGATAGACATACATAGAGACAGACATAGATATAGATAGAAACAGACAGATATATACAGACATATAGATAGACAGATAGATGCAGATAGATAGAGACAGATTTATCCCCCACAGACACACACACAGAGCACATGGCTCTTACCAGCTAATGGAGATCCTCACAGACAGCCATGTTTAGAGGAGGGATGGAGGCGGGATCAGTGCAGGCAGTGGTAGTCGCTGGTTCAGTGCCTCTGCTGAATTGATTGACAGCTCGGGGGCGGGCTTTTTGGTGACATCACGCATAACGTCAATTCAAGAGCTGACATGCTGTGTGCCACTCACACCCCTCACATTAAAACATGCAGAGGAGGATCAGATCAGCCTGCACGGCCTCTGAAGAGGGAAGTATGGCTCCCATTCCACAGCTCGGTGTGTGTCCCTCAGTGCAGCCCCCCGAGAAGCCCCCACACCACACACCGCCCCCCAAATCCTCCCACTACCCTCCCCTGCACTACGGCTCCCACACTGCGGCTTCACTGGGAGGCACCGAGGGGTTAAAGGGAGGGGGGAGAAGGACTGGATTAGGTTTATATGTGGAAGCGCAGGGCCACAGTTGCTGGCATGGAGCGCCTTCGGCGCTCCATGCCAGCAACTGCGACCCTCGCTTTGCGAGCCTGCAAGCGTTAGCAACGGCTTGAGCAGGCTCGCATGCTCACAACTATATATGTGATTGTAATTAAATGAATGAAATACTTTGTGTTTACTTACTTTTTTATCATTCGTATTACAAGGGCTGTCACTGTGTCCTCCACCATCTTGATTAGCCTACCTATTAGCTTGAAGATGGCCTCCATTCAAATGCTCCTATAAGCAAAGTACCGAGTGAAGTTCCCCAAGTAAATCACTACAAAGCTATCACATCACACACGTAAATATAATCTCTACAGAAATGTCGTCAAAGTGCTCCAAATGTCTACAATATTATAATCCATGAGTACCTGTCCCATAACTATTTTAAAAATCATTTTTATATGCCTTCTGGAATGATTTTAAAAGAGCTTACAGGTACCTTTAACCCCACATAAAGGCAGAAATGCCTCCAAATCGACGTTATGACCTTAATTGTGTCAGATTGGAGTCTTGATTGTGCAAATGATATTGAAAGGGATTTGAGAGTGCTTGTGGACAACCACCTAGGTAGCAGTGCTCAATGCCAAGCAGCAGCTGCAAAGACAAATAAAATATTAGCATGTATTAAGAAGGGTATAGAAGCAAGGGAAGCAAATATAATTCTGCCACTATACAAATCCCTAGTCAGCCCTATTTTGGAATATGGAGTACCACTTCATAAAAAGGACATTTTAGAGCTAGAAAAAGTATCGAGAAGGGCTACAAAACAAATAAGGGGAGTGGAGGGGCTAAGTTATAAAGAAAGACTAATCAAATTAAACGTATTTTCTATAGAAAAAAATGGTATCTAAGAGGAGATATGATTACCTTATATAAATACATCCAGGGTCAGTATAAAACTTTGTCAATGAGCTTTCTGTGCCAAGAGGTTTTCAACAGACAAGAGGACATCCTTTGAGGTTAGAAGTAAAAAGATTCCACCACAAAGAAAAAAAATGGTTCTTCACAGTAAGGGTGGTTAATCTGTGGAATTCTCTACCAAAGGAGGCGGTGACAGCGGATTCGATAGATAACTTTAAAAAGGGACTGGATATATTTTTTATTAAAAAGGGTATACAGGGTGGTGGTAATTAAAGATGGAGTATTGATCCAGGGAGGAGTCCGATCACCAGTATCTGTGGTCAGGATGAATTCATTTTTTTATCCCTGTTGAGACGATTGGCTTTTTTTTCTTTTTTTTCTTTTTTTTCTGTTTGCCTTCCTCTGAATCAATTAACAACCAATCTGCATATTGCAGATTAGAGGAGATCTTAAAAGGTTACTATGTAACTATGTAACAAATCCAAATCAATTAAGGGTTTATTACCGCTTCCTCCTATGAGCCAGGGGATCCCCGGTATCCTCCCTCTATACCTGCAACCACTATGAGCCTGTGTATCCCCAGGATACACTCTCAATATGTATTACCCCCTATGAAACCATGTATCCCCCAGGAACCCCCTTAAAACCTGCTTCTCCCTAAAAGATTGAGTATACCCCAGGATTACCCTTAATACCTGCTACTCCCTATGAGCCCATGTAACTCTAAACTAAATTATAATCATGGGGTCCTTATGGATCCCCATGGCACCAAATACTAACCGATTACCTTGAGAATCGCTACCGACCTGATATTCTAATATTTGACCATTGGGGCCATCAAAGATTCCAATGACATCCTTCCTACCATGATAGGGGATGATATTGTACCCCATGGGCCCTCATAGTCCCTACCACTAAATACATAAATTAAAAAACTACATCTGTAAGGGGGTAAAATATATATTATCTATCCTTTTGATAGACTTTAGCGACAATCATCATCGCCCAGATTCCTCACTCTTTAGTCCTAGATAAGCAGGCATTTCCATGTTGATTGAAAAATCCATCCTCTTCTTTCTCATATGAAGGCCTTTGTCCTCATCTTCAGACCGTGAAAATGGGCCTCCTCCTAAAAAATCCTCCACTCTATAAAAAACTTCATTAACAGAGCTTTTCTCCGAGGAGCCCCTGTGCCGACAAATTATTTTTTATCTCTCTTTCGCCTTATACACTATATTGTACGAATTTTAGATTGGCTTAAAGGTGTATGAAGCATATTTCAGACAGTCAGAATCGAGTATTTGAATCACAATCATCAATCAGAATGCTTCCCTATAGTCAGATGTGTGATTTGTCCCATTAGCAGGAATGTAGCACTTTAATAAACAAATATATTTATATCATTTATAAGTGTAATATGTATTATTTCTTTCACAAAATCAATTCTTGACTATAAAATCTCCTCTTCCTGCAAAAGTTTAAATACAAATCATTTAATGTGTAAGAACAAAACTGTAGCTTAGAATTTCGGACTTGCTTCGATCATCATAATTGGGGAACCTTCTACATGGTCCAAAGCATCCTTGTGCTTCAATCTATTTTCTAAAATGTTAAAGCCAATGGTGTTAAATGTTTTGTGAATATGTTGCCTGACAATTTATATTTCACATTTTACTCATCTTACAAAAATGTAAAACAAGTTAGCCCTTTCTGTGACATTCTGGCCATGAGGCCATGGCTACCCCCCAATAAAGTCGGACAGCATGCTACTTGAGCAGTCTCGGACACTATCGATGACCCGCTTCACCCTTTGCTTTGAAATTGAGATGAAATCCCCTTACCAGTTTTTATCTAGATGCCTCACCACTTGTATATAGTATCAGTTTCTAACTCCTCATCTTGCTCTATTGATCTGTTTGTTGGAGTGCCTCGAAGCTCATTATTTTCTCTTTATATACTCTTTCGTGGTGAAAATATCAAAGGGAATCTATCATGTTGTATCGCCACTGCAGATTTCTGATTACCAGTTGTATTATTCATTGTCCCCACTGACTGCTCTCCTTCCTACTTGTGTGTTTTAGCGAGAGAAAAGCATTATTTGTCCATCGTGAATTTAGCTGTGTAAGCAACATTTTGTATTCGTGAAATCATGTGAGCTCTACCCCAAACCTATTACCGGTAAATGTTATTCCATGGTAAAATAAAACATTTTTGTACAATAGAATAAAATAAAAAGAATCAATTTTGTTGGAAGGCTGATGGTTTAGTGAAAAACTATAAAGTTCTCAAAATGTATGGAATGTACAGGTGGGTTAAAAATGACTCCCCTTGCTTAGACTTATTGGCACAATGCAGAAAAAATGTACAGTGATATTAAATCATCCGAAATATAAAAATACAAATTAGAAGAATAGTGGACAACACCAGATTAAAATGAATATAAGCAAATAATCTCATATAGAGAGGTTCAAGTCAAATGTATTAATAGATAAGTTGGGTCATTACCTAGGGATGATTCACACTCTGGGGAGTCTGTCTGTCCAGCATAACTGGTGGGGGAGAACAGATTCTTCGGGGTTCCAGAGTTGTTAATGTGGAACTAGGTGAAACTATTGAGGAAGTATACCAGACAGTAAAAAGTGGGTCAACCATCAAGACATGAAAAGAAGATATAGGAAATAGTCTAATGGGGGGAACTGGATATTTATCAAGTTATGTGAGATGGAGCTTAATTGGTATTTTCAAAAGTTTTGGTGAATAAATCAATCACATAATTAATATATGATGTACCCAGTAACGTAAACATAGATTGTATAAATAGAACATGGATAGGATGGCTTGTGGTAATATTAATAAAATCTATAATCTATTTACCCAGCCACTATTAAAGGCCCACTGTACTTAAATACAATTATTTGGACATAAAAACATTTTAGAGACAATTTGAATTTCTGAAACTTTATTTATGAGTGCAGGAAGCCATGTTGTGTTTATTAAATCACTTCCTGAGATCTGCATCATGAAGCCGTTTATCTATCAATTGAGGGAGCCGTAGAGGAGGAAAGTACAAGAAGATCAGATAGTCAGTAGTCTTTATTAGATAGCCTAACAGCCCTAATAAATTCCCCCAACGTGTAAAACCGTGCCGCAAATCCTTTTATCTGTCAAGCCCGTAACTGTTACATTCGAAAATCGCTAATAAATTGCTCCAACTCCACTGGCGTTCAAACCCATAAAACGCAAATGGAGCCAGAAAGCCTACGGGTACTAGAGAGGACCTGCAAGGGGGGTAAAGTCCTATCCGTAGCACTGTAAATGCAAATATCAACACACTACTGTACTTATAATTAAAGGGAAAGTGATGTTAGGTATTAAAATTAATAGCACAACATTTTCAAGCTCGCAAATCTGCAATATAAAATACTTTTTTTCTGTTTAATTTCATTGATGATATATCGATCCCGGCAATCAATGTGTTAATACATATAATGGAACTCGCATGGACTAGAATATCAAATATACTGATTTATTAATATTGCATTATTACTTATGGTAAGGAACTGGGGATCAATTGTGTTTTTCATGGAAAAGTGAAAGTTGCCGTTTTTTTTGCAATTTATTACAAATAACACACATATTTGCATCACAATGATATTTTAATGATAGACAACACAATTATTAATGTTTTAGTGAAATAGTATGAATCAAGAAATATGTGAAGTGTAATTTATGCTACTGTTATGTTGGATCACTTGAAGGTATCACCACTTATAATCCATTTTCTTTTCTCTGTGACCTGTACGGCTATCAGAACTTGGTAATATTTCAATAAGTGCTATAATGTACCAGGGCCAGAAACGCCTATCAGCTGATACTGATGATCGGTGGTTGTCAGGTCAGCAATATATCAAAGCAGTGGAAAAATGATCCAGATACTGGACTGTATACAGACATGCTATAATGACACCTAATGGATCACTGGTAAGAGATTGAATTCTATAGTCCAAATCCCAGAAGGACATAAATATAATAGAGGCTGTAAAATGTGCTAGAATACTAAATGGCCTATAGTCCATCAGTGGTTCTCCATTCTTTTATTTAGAACAGCATTTAAAGGACCATTGCAGTTCATGAAAAAAAAATGTTTTTTGTGACGTATATAATAAACTAACATTAGTAGCAATGTAAGTCATTGATGGAAAAATTCAAGGCATATGTGTTGAGCTGGGTAAATCTTGAATGGTAGATTACCTAATGCCACCGAATTTGCATATAATATCTCATTATCAGTATTGTACATTAATGCTCCAATATTGATTTTGTGGGATTATCAACAGTATAGGGTTAGTCTAGACTGAAATCCCTTGTTATTGTAATAGGTACAGAGCAGCAAATATGGTGGGCACGGTATATATGGTATTTGAAACCTCCATACAATTATGTTTATTTATTCATCAGAAAACCTCCTAAGAAAATCAATCAATCATGTTTATTAAAGGATGAAGATGTCATATCTTAGCAAATTCCATAAAGACTATAAACAATAGAATAACAAAGGAACGGAGAGGTTGTCCAACACATATTGTATATACCTGATCCCAGGTATAAAAAAAGTGTTTATAAAACATTAGTTTTATATAGTGACTAAATCATCAGCATAGGCAGAGCTGCCAACTCTGACCCAGTTAGAAAAAACTGCTAGCGGCTGCTAGGTTCTTTCCACCTAAAAACATATAGACATAGATGATGGCGGCACATATGTACCAGCCAATAGGTCCTATCGTTGGGGTATTTGTATAATACGTTTGTAGTCATATTTAAAGGGACACTAGGTTTATCATTACAGCTCTATAATCAAACAGAGCACTGAAATAAAAACATATTTGGATGTATAAATGTATGGATCCTTCAGGAGCTGAGTCTTTTCCAGTTCTTTGTCCACATAAGCTCAGTTTGTCAATGGAGTAGCTGAACAACACATAACACTCAAGGTACATAAACACTTTAAGGAATTACAGCACTCAAGGGTCCACTGTAGTCTGAAACTTGCAATTAAATGTCAACATTTTGTGTTTGATCCACCCATTATCTTACAAGTGAGTTGAGAGGAAGTGTAAAAAGAGTCCCATGGACATCCTCTTAATTGTGTTTTCATATCTGATCTGCAACCTTTGTTGCAGTCTATACATCCATAAGGCTCACTGTCCATTGACTTCCTGTAATATATCAGGAGAGAGGAGCAGTTGTGTCTCAATTTAATATATGTCTTTTTATCTAGACTAAAGACCACTTATTTTTCATACAAGATTTTCTGTAATGTTCAAAGTATGATTTTAAATAATGACCGGACAGTGGCCCTTTAAAAACTATTTTAATTTATCTACTTGTTTTTAACTGCTTTAAATAATGCAGAGCAGGATCCATGAGGTTAGAGACCCTTTAACACTGATCACTTGCTTTACTTTAATCTGTTTTAATGTTGTGTTTTATATATATATATATATATATATATATATATATATATATATAGAAAACGAATAATACATTAATAAGCCCATTTGCATGTCTAAAAGGCGGGGACATGCAAATGAGAATACAATGTACCTCACTCTTTTAATCCAAAAATAGCAACTTTATACATTGCTATTTTTGGATTAAAAGAGTGAGGTACATTGTATTCTCATTTGCATGTCCCCGCCTTTTAGACATGCAAATGGGCTTATTAATGTATTATTCGTTTTCTGTACTTTGTACGGTGGAGAGCTTTTCTCACTTTTGTGCTCACCATACACTAAATGATTATTGTGGAATACCCAATCCTACAAAATCTATTGCACAAACCAGAATCTACCTCATACTGATGATAGCCAAAAGCTTGAAACAGGCCTGTATATGAGTGATTCTTGGTTTGTGTAAAATCCAACCCAATGCTTTGCTTAAAAGCTGTTTAATACAGCGGGCATATGCTTTAAGGGAGCAATGTATAAAGTTGCTATTTTTGGATTAAAAGAGTGAGGTACATTGTATTCTCATTTGCATGTCCCCGCCTTTTAGACATGCAAATGGGCTTATTAATGTATTATTTGTTTTCTGTACTTTGTACGGTGGAGAGCTTTTCTCACTTTTGTGCTCACCATACACTAAATGATTATTGTGGAATACCCAATCCTACAAAATCTATTGCACAAACCAGAATCTACCTCATACTGATGATAGCCAAAAGCTTGAAACAGGCCTGTATATGAGTGATTCTTGGTTTGTGTAAAAACCAACCCGATGCTTTGCTTAAAAGCTGTTTAATACAGCGGGCATATGCTTTAAGGGAGCAATGTATAAAGTTGCTATTTTTGGATTAAAAGAGTGAGGTACATTGTATTCTCATTTGCATGTCCCCGCCTTTTAGACATGCAAATGGGCTTATTAATGTATTATTCGTTTTCTGTACTTTGTACGGTGGAGAGCTTTTCTCACTTTTGTGCTCACCATACACTAAATGATTATTGTGGAATATATATATATGTATGTCCAATATATTACCCGTTTAGATTTTTTTCACTCCATAAGAGAAAGTTGTATTTATTAATTTCACAAAAAAAGTTCATCCCTGAATTGCTCTTTAGACCTTTTATTAAACAGTTGAGATTTTAATTAGGAAACCATACTTTGTTTCCAACAATTAAATTCACTGTAATTAATGATGTTTTTTTTTTATTTAATTAAGGCATCTAGCAGATTGTGTTTTTGCAAAAAAAGCAAAAAGAAGTTTTGCTTTGAAATAACATAAAAGTAAATATTTTCACATACTACTGCACTGATCAGATGAAGGAGAAGCTGCAATTAATCCACGCCAGGATGCCTGTGAGAATAGACATATTTTTGCTTTACATAACGGTGAAAAAAATACAGAACTCTAGTACTGAAAATACAATTAAGCCATGTCTGTAACGGATTTTATATATAAAGTTGCATTCATTTGCATGTTTTATACTAAGCGCTAGCAGATGGGGGATTTTTTCATATATAGAGAACCAAACTGAGCTGAAAAAAAGCATAGAAATGTTCAGGGTAATTTTTCATAGTTTCAATGGTAAATAAGTAGCACATATGGCAAAACACAAGGGGGCACAGGGAGTTCTCAGCTTCCAAAATATAATAAAAAATCATTTTGAAAGTTTCCTAATTTGCATGCACAACTTTTTTTTGCCAGAACTTGAGTAAGTTTTATAAATAAACTAATTACCCATAATAAATGACTGTTCCTCCTCAGTTCCCCATCTGTCATCAGTCCCCCTGTCCCTCCTCAGTCCCCTGTCCCTCTTCTGCCCTCTTAGCCCCCCTGTCCCTCCTCTGTCCCCTTAGTTCCCCTGTTCCTCCTCAGTATCCCTGTCCCTTCTCTGTCCCCTTAGTCCCCTTGTCCCTCCGCTGTCCCCCTGTCCCTCCTCGGTCCCCTTAGTCCCCTGTCCCTTCTCATTCCCCCTTTCCCTATTCAGTCCCCCTGTCCCTCCTCTGTCCCCCTGTCCCTCCACTGTCCCCCTGCCCCTTCTCAGTCCCCCTGTCCTTCTTCAGTCCCCTATCCCTCCTCAGTGCCCCGTTTCCTTAAACTCTGAAGAAGGTTGTAGAAATATAAATGCCTCTCCTATATAGTATATACCATCTTCATCAATGCATCATTGATTGTTATGCACGTAGACTCAAATGTTATATATATATATATATATATATATATATATATATATATATATATATATATATAAATCTGCTATTATAGTTTACATCTTGTGAGTAACGCCTGCGTGTTGCGTTCTGCACAGGCGCACACATATGTTACTAATGCTAAATATTCAGCAATTGCGCAAATGATTTGCACATGCAGCGTACACGCTAGTAAGAAGCACAGAGCTGGGGGGGGGAGCAGTGAGGGAAGGTAGGGTGGGAAGGAGTGAGGGAAGGTAGATAGAGCGGGAGAGGGTGGGAAGCAGTGAGGGAAGGGAGGATGGGAAGGAGTTAGGGAAGGTAGAGAGAAAGGGAGGGTGAGAAGGAGTGAGGAAAGGTAGAGAGAGAGGGTGAGAGTGGAAAGCAGTAAGGGAAGGGAGGGTGGGAAGGAGTGAGGGAAGGTAGAGAGAGAGGGAGAAGGTGGGAAGGAGTGATGGAAGGGAGGATGGGAAGCAGTGAGGGAAGGGAGGATGGGAAGGAGTTAGGGAAGGTATAGAGAGAGGGAGAAAGTGGGAAGCAGTAAGGGAAGGGAGGGTGGGAAGGGAGAGAGAGGGAGAAGGTGGGAAGGAGTGATGGAAGGGAGGGTGGGACGGAGTGAGGGAAGGTAGAGAGGGAGAAGGAGAAGGTGGGAAGGAGTGATGGGTCGGGAGGGTGGGAAGAAGTTAAGGAAGGGACAAAGATGGAGAGGGTGGTAAGGAATGAGGGAAGGGAGATAGATAGGGAGAGAGACAGGAGAGAAATACAAGATTGGAGAGAAAGATTGGTGAGAGAGACACAGACAAGACATAGAGAGGGAGGGACATAGGCAAGAGAGAGACAGGAGAGAGAGACAGACACAGTACATAGGTAGAGAGAGATGGAGACAGATAGGAGAGAGAGAGACAGCACAGACAATTGAACATATAATTATATGATACTGTCATTTATAATAGTCTTTATATATATCCATCATTTAGTGTCCCTTTAAGAAAGTTTAAAAAGAAAAAACGCTCCAGTTTTCCAACAGGAAATATGTTTCAAAACAATAATGCGCCATTGGTGATGATTTTACATGCATGTGCATATATAATTAATCATACTTTGACGTTTTTACCATTCTTATCTTACATAGCTGCCCGAGAGTAGATTTTTATCATGTTCTTTGAAGTGATAAGTCTTATTCAGTCTTCAAAGGTTCAGGTAAATTGTTGTGACACAGTCTTTCTTGTTTTTAAAATTCTAAATTATTTATGATGCTATATTATGTGAAAGCGATAAACAGAGGAAGTTGTCTGGGATTCAGCAGAGCAGGAGAAAAACAGAACAATCTAATTTTTCATGAGATGCAAAACAGAACAGAAGAGCAGTTACTTCCAAGTTAATTTATTCCCTTTAAACTTAGCCAATAAAGACTCAATAAAAAAGTCTAAGATTGTCAAGTATACTAAAGATGCATATATAACTGTGCTTATATTATAAGACTTGCATAATATAACCTTTCAACCTGGAATAACTGCATCTTGAGTTTAATCCGTGAGGCTCCTCATTTGATTTTTCTTTTAATATATAACTGTGATAGCTTGGAAAGCTACGAGACCAGGCAAAAGGTCATCAGCTGGACTATAGATCATCTGTGTTGCAATGTGTTACGTCAGGGTTTGACAAAGTTGTTTTAAATGTAGTTGTTGTTGTTTAGTCTTTCAGTTGTGCCCAACTCTCTGTGACCTTATGGATGGAAGCACTCCAGGCAAAACTTGTGTCTGGTTGTGCGTATCCATAGGGTTTTCTTGGCAAAGATACTGGCTTGGATTGCCAGTTCCTTCTCCAGTTGACCAAAATTTGACTGACCTTTCTGTTATGACCTGCCCATCTTTGGTGACCCTACATGGCATAGCTCACAGCTTCATTAAGGTACACAAGCTCCTTCACCACGACAAGGGAGAGATCCAGAAGGAGCTAAATGTAGTAGCCAGACCAAAAATTTAAGAACCAGAAAAAATGTGTGTAATAATGTGTGTGTGCGTATATGTGTGCCTATATAGATAGGTTTTTTACATCTCTAACCCTAACTAAATCACTGGTTGGAAAGCTATTGCACATTTCTACTATACCTTGATAATTCTATAAATTACTTCTGAATTTCCTTCCCCAAATATGCAGCCTTATTAAATTGTGATTCGGCCAATTGAATAGGGCTCTATATAAGCACATAGCATATTTTTTTACAGAAGTTTTTAATTAGTGAACTTCTATCCAAAAGCAATGTCTTCACTAACTAAAAACTTCTGTAAAAAAATATGCTGTGTGCTTATATAGAGCCCTATTCAATTGGCTGAATCGCAATTTAATAAGGCTGATAATTGTCCAGTGTATAATAAAAAAATATATTTTTGACAAATTTGGAGACATCCATGATACTTTGGTTGTATATTTGAGAATTTCTGCAGGAGCAGGGCTTGGAGTTCACCTTGTATGCTTCTGAGCATGTATATGGGAAGGTGAGAAGTGTCAAATTCTAAGCTCTTTAATTATTTAACAAATTAGCCTCCCATCTTCATCCTCCCTCCTCCCCATCCATACCTTCTCTTATAGAAA
Organism: Discoglossus pictus; assembly: GCA_027410445.1. Classification (NCBI taxonomy): domain Eukaryota; kingdom Metazoa; phylum Chordata; class Amphibia; order Anura; family Alytidae; genus Discoglossus; species Discoglossus pictus. Next base: position 39,642,033 of record CM050164.1, read on the forward strand.
AGATAAGCACTCCCTCTCAGTCTCCAAGCTGTCACTGAGAGCTGAAGAAAGACAATTCACCAAAAGAAAAAAAAACTCAATTTTTTCTTCTTTTGGCGTGCATAGCTGGTAATGTTGTTATTTATTTATTTTAGTTGCTTTTCCCTTTTATTATTATTTATACATTTTGTTACATTGAACAATAAAAAAAAAAAAAAAAAAATATTCCACATATACATATCTATTCCACATATATATCTGACACACAAGTCAGTAAATGTCTATAAAACATTTATCCTAAAGAAAAAAAAAAAAAAAAATTTGTTATTTGTTACATATTTTACAAACTTATGAAGTTTTACTAAAATGTAGCGGTCCCTTAAAATTTCAGTTCCTATTTTCTTCTATACCTATTGTTTTATGAAAATACTCCCTCCTTAATATTATTTAAGCCCTTAACTATATCTCTATTTAAGCCAAATGCCATATTAGCAGAACTTTGGATGAATATTCTTACTTTAACATCAACGTCTGTTTCTCATTCCTTTATTTATAAGTGTAGCTTTCCGTTACCTATTAAACGTCTATTTATTTGCTGTATCTTGCTCAATGAATTATCACAACATATTTGGCTGTGGGACATGGAAAATGTCTCACTAGATCTTGGCACCTGCTACATGTTCTTTATTTGAGATATAATAGTGTTAGCAGAATTTACAGCCTGGTTTTACCTTATTGCAAGTTGTTAATTCAGGAAGAAATCATATGGTATTTAAAGGGGCACTGAAGTCTCAATTTTATAGTACGAGCTTTTGCAGAATTGCTAATTTCATTTATTGCTACTAAAAGGTGATCTTTTCTGATTCTCCAATTAGTTGTATTTACTTTATAAGAAACACAAGTTCACGGATTTGCAGCCCTATTAAATGTGAAGCCCATAGCTGGCAGCGTTATTAAACGCCAATCGAACAGGGTTCTATATAAGCACAGAGCATATTTTTTGAAGACTATATATATATATATATATATATATATATATATAATGCATTTGTCCATTATAAGTTCTAGTTTTTCAAAATAGCATAGCCTAAATATAGAATATGTTTTTTCCTTCAACAGTTTGGTTAGTATTCTATGATTCTATTCTGAATTATTTTGCTAGTTAATATAGTTGTCTACAGCATATTCATTTATAGATCCAATGGCACCTCTTTCAAGAAGAACTTCCCAGGCATCTGTGTTTAAACAGGAAAAAGCAGGTTTGTTCTTACCCCATATTGATGGAAGGTCTATGCAGTAGTGGCCTACACCGTAGGACAGTTGGATGTGACTTTACCAAGGCCCATCCAACTGTCCTATGGTGTAGGCCACTACTGTGTAGACCTTCCATCATGACCACTCTTCTTCTTATGCCAACTGCCGATTAAAGATCCCATTGTGTGTTCTTCCCCAACAATATTCAATATGATGGTGTAAGAAGATCAGGACAGCCCCCAGACTGGCCCACCGCAGCCCCCAAAACCTATCACTGACTAACCGATAGACTGGCCTCATTAACATGTCTATGGCAAAAGCTTTGTAATAGCTAGAAGTTCCAAAATGATGACTAAATATATGCTGATTACCTGTATATCAGCAATCTATATGAATAATAAAAGTATTGCAATAGATAGTGATACAATGTTCATCTAATAAGACAGATATTTAGGGCGTTCTGCTTTCGACCTGAGAATGAGAGTTACATCTCTCAAAAGAGCGTAACTTTAATTAATATGCTTGTCCAACAAAAATGTACATCGAAATACTCTTTTTATATACAGTGCTACCTTGGTTCACAACCTCCTCGGAACTCAACATTTTTGAGATTCAACCTGTCTGGATGAGCAAAAAAACCTTGGTACTCATCACGCTACCATGGGAATCATTGCGTTTGCTAAAACAAATTTACATTACTCCTTATGGGAGTTTGTTACTCAACCTTTTTGGTATTCAACCTGCTGTCCGGAATGGATTAAGGATGAGAACCACGGTACCACTATATTGTAGTACTGTTTTTTCAGTCCAATATTCATAACACTCTATATCACCTAGCTACATTTTTTAGGGTTAACCGAAAAAAATTATAAATGAGATACATCATTTTTTTAATACTTAAGATTTCTTCTGCAAGTGCCAGAACATAGGGGGAAAGAGTGTTTGTAAAATTCCCAAGTTTTGTTTAGCTTGCACCTTACTACATCTCAAGTGCTCCAGCTCTGGCAGGACTATTGTTGGTCATGATGAAAGCTTTAATGAACAATCCTACCCTTATATGCACATAATTTTTTTAATCCAACCAGAGTAGGCACCATGTAATGTTGTAAATCTATTTGATGATCATTAGATTGTACTCAGAATAAAGTAACCGTACTATGGCTTGTTTATATACTGTGACAAGTTGCCCTTCTCCACTGGGTTTGTGCCTGTGTTTCTAGCAATTTTATGGAGGAACACAATTACAGTAGGTTTTAATACTTTTTCAAATATTATTATAATATTTAAGATAATAATAATTAATTAAAACAACTCAAAGAAAATAACAGGTCTAGCTTCCACCAAAGCACTACCTTTACTGAGATATAGTTCCCTCACTACCCAACTAAACATGGGCGGTGCAAAAACAAACACTGCAATAGTTTGTTTGCAATTACTGGCCAGTATTCTTTAGAATTCCAGTTTTCTACTCTGCTTCAAAACGAACATCAGCTCCAGGCTGCTGTCTCTCTATCTGTGTCTTGTTCCAGCTTCTGACACCTGCATGCACACTGTGCCTCTTTTCTCAACTCTTTTTACATTCCTGTGGGTGTCTTTGCTTCCAGCTTCAGTTAAACAACTCTCTTTGTTTCTCTCTTTCTCCAATTCAAACTCTGTACACGCTCTTGTCTGTGTATGTCTTTCCTAAGCCCAGACCGACTGTACACTCAGTCCTAAAGCAGCCTCACACAGACTGCAAAACTTTGTCCTTCACAGCCTCACACAGATGCTAGCTGCCATCCAAAACAGCCTCAAACAGACTGCAGCCCAGAAAAACAGCCACAAATCCCAGTAGAAGTCTTAAGTCTTGTCTGATCAGGTGCATCTAATCAACTGCTCAGAGAAGTTAACTCTTTCAGACCTCCCGGGAAAAAAGGCGCTTTGTAAAATATGTGACTCACAAAAACCCCTTGTATCACTCTGTCACAATACTTTGCCAGCTCAGTTTTGTTTGGCAATATATATTTCCATTTTCATATTATTATTTTTTTACGGCTAAAGCTGAAAATTGACCTCCGGAATGCTAAGCCAGATGGAATATAAGATTAGTAGAATTTGATTTTCAGATAAAGCACATGCCTGGTCAAACTAACATAGTTCAAGTTGATTTATCTCTTAATCCTAAGAAGAGAGCATTTCTGGGATATAAACCACTGAATCTCTCTCAAAGAAGAGATCGAAAAGATTAAAGTCAAGTACATTTTAGTTTTGAATGAACCAGTCAAAAAATGTAATGTTAACTCTTTCACTGAATGTGCATTCCTTTATTTAGCTGCTATATATATATAAATATATATATATATAATATATATGTATATATATATATATTTATTTACAGATACATTGGAAATAAAATGCATGCAGAATTTATTAATACATATGTCTTGTTTAATTAAGCTTATTAAATCATTGAATATAAAACATTTTTTTATATACATTTTTTATTAAAATAGTTATATTTTATTCAATGAATATAGGAGATTTCAACAATCTCTCCTCCCATCAAATGTAGGAGAAATTGTTAGGATATGCCTTAATTACAGTATTGATGACTATGACTATGACCTGCTATTAATCATAGTGAAGAGAGTATACATAGTATTATTAAAGCTTGTTTGCATATCATTAACACTAATTGCAATTATTTGTATTGCTTTACTGCTAATTAGACATGTGCAACGTGGTAGAAACTAATCAGGAGGAACAATTGAAGGACCAGACAAGAAACTCTGCGATACGTAAATTTTATAGTGGAACAGAATAGTTATACATTTTTATAATTTTACATATTTTTTATCATTTGTTTTTTTAAATTAGTACTTTTTATTATGTTATTTTTATTTCATTGCAAAGTTCATATTTAGTTTGAATATGCATTTTGTTTGCAGTAATCTAATGTATTTCTTATTTATAAAAATAATTTATATTTCGGTTATTCATTTTATTTAATCTTTTAATAATTTATTTTAATAATCATTGTAAACATGCTTGATTGTAATCTATCCAATGAAAAAATAAAATATAAGAATATGTAAAATTAAGTAATTAGGCTTGATATCTTTATTTTACCACTAATATGATAAGCCTTATATATACTGAAGACACATACAGCAGTTCTTCAAATTCTGAACATTTCTTTGGGTAATTTATATTTTGCCAGTAAATAATGTATCTCTTTTTTTAACAATGTTATATCATGTACATATATGTATGCTTGCTTTAGAAAACCAAAGAATCCCTTTAAATAGCTAACCACTAGTAGATTTGACATTTATGCTTATTACATTTTTTTTACAAATAAAAGACCATGGCAATTGTGTATTCAGTTTCTAAAGCTGTTCATTATATAGTGACTTATTTAGTTTCAAGGAGGAGGATAGTAAAAGGTTTTCTTGTGCTCCCACAATTTAAATTATTCAGATATACTGTCTAAAGAGTGATTTAAAGGATAACAAAAGTTCTACCTTTAAAGTATACTCTTTTGAAGAACTAGACTTGATAAGCAAATAAAAAAAAAAGAGAATAAATAAATATAACCCACAATATATTGACTATTATATGAAATTAAATTTCACTCTGGGCAACAAGCCTTTTTTGTCTGAGGTGCATTTCCAATAAATAAGATAAACATTTGGCACTAGATTGCTGCAATGTTTTCTATATACATATATATATATAGTGTCACAACCCAGGTCAAGGGGGGTGTTTGTGTTTATCTCAGCGCTCAGCATGCCAGAAACGTAATCCCTTTTGTTAGGATAGTACGTTAAAAAACATAGTCCACACCTTTGGTTAGTGTTCAGTCAGAGACTGCTTTTTTTTCACGGATATTTTTAAACAGTACAAAAGACCCCTAACTGGACAGTCCATTTTCCAGCCAATCAGTGACAGCTGGCCAGATCCTAACCACCTGATTCTAGTTGACAGGCTGGTGCCCCCTCAGATCATTTCTGTACATATTATTCCATTACTATATACGTTGGTACTTTTTTAAATGGCTTGTCATACCAACCTGAACACTAAATATTATACAAACAATTCTTAGTAGACGCAGAGACATTGCTCTTTAGGGATCCGGGGTACCCGATCATAGCTGGAGGCCTAACGTAACACCCGTTATTATGGTAATTACAAAATAGTGTATGATAGAACAAAATAGTTGGTTCAGGGGATTGTGACATTTCCTCTTTGCGCCATAAAGGGCCCATACTTGTAGGGGTTTAATGGAATCCCAACCTAGTCCCAGAAATCAGTCATGACATACAAGTGGTGCCCGGTTTACAGAAGACCCGTCTTACAGTCGACCTGTACTTTAGAACTTTGAATAGGTTCTGTAACCTATTTTTATAGTATAGGAGCATTACTATTACAGTATCACACTATTATTATTACTACATATGCACCATTATAGTTTTATTATTATTATTAATCAGGAATCCGCGTTACTTACAAATCTGGTTTAAAAATCATTTCTGGAATGTATCTCGTCCGTAACCCCTGGACCTCCATTATATATATTTAAATATATAACAGCTGCACCTATTTTCCTGGAATAGAGGGATGTCTAAAGACAGACCCTTGTGATCTAGTAAAGACAGATGCTATGTGTATCAGACAAGCAGAAAAATGGTAGCTTTCACTATAGATATTTCATATAATATTTTTATTTCTATTCATTTTCTAATAACATTTATCAATATGTCATGAAGTTCTTCAATAGAGAATAAATAAAGATTTGTCAAGGGAGCTTTTTGTGCCAAGAGGTTTTCAACTGACACAAGGACATCCTTGGAGGTTAGAAATAAAAAGATTCCACCTTAAAGAAAGAAAATGGTTTTTCACAGTAAGGGTGGTTAATCTGTGGAATTCTCTACCAAAGGAGGTGATGACAGAGGATTCTATAGATAACTTTAAAAGAGGACAGGATATATTTTTTTATTAAAAAGGGCATTCAGGGTTATCCTGGATAATTAGAGAGGGAGTATTGATCCAGGGAGGAATCCGATCGCCAGTATCTGGGGTCATGAAATTATTTTATTTTTTTCCCTTTTGAGACAACTGGCTAAGTTTCACTTTTTTTTTTTTTCTTTCTGTTTGCCGTCCTCTGGATCAATTAGCAACTAATCTACATATTGCAGATCAGAGGAGATCGTAAAAAGGTTAAACTTAATGGTCTGGAAGTCTATTTTCAACCTCAATTACTATGTAACTATATTGTTAATAATGCTTTGCAGAGCTCTTTTAACCTGGCATTGCTGAAATACCTTTACAAAGAACTTCACAGTCTGTTACTAGGTCTAGTAAATCCATGTTTATCAGCCGCAAAAGAGCTTTCCAGGAAAGTGTGATTAGTGTTTGCTGCAATCCCAGATAGTACAGATTTTATTCTAAGCTTGCAGTCTGCGTACAGGGAAGTGTTTGTGAAGTCTGCTGTTATCCATTGTGTATATTTCTTTATACAAACGACTTTATCGTGGTCACATGACCATGGCGCAGTTATTACTCAGCTTGCGCACTCTCTGTTCTGTAGCTGCACTCTCAATAGCACAGTGACCCAACAACTCGTTCATTTTAGTGATGGATTATTTCATTGTTTGAAGCCGAACTGTAAGCTTCAATAAAAACAGCTAATGGTGAAATGTGCGAAGGCCGAGCGCCTCTGAATGTACGGTACACGTTGCTTTATATAGTGACACAAAGCCACATGAGGGACGGATGCTGCTTTACTTCTAAAAACGACTAGAATCAAGGCTAAGTTAGATGGACATGGAAGGTTTCTGGACTATAATTTACTGTTGCATCTCTTTACTTTTGTGTATTCTCTCCTATTAAGATGTGCTGAAAAGCTCTGCTTTTTTTCTGCTTAAAATGTTATAAATAGTTTCTAATTGGATTCTCTCCCCTTTGCAGCTCATGAAGACACTGTACTTCAAAGTACAGGATGTGCAGTGTCTCATAGTAACCAATCAGTCACAACATTCTGCAACATGCTACTTGAGAAAGGTCACTGACTGGCTAATTTGAAACACTGCACTTCACAGTCTTTGAAATTTTAGAAATTGTAGCCCTTAAAGGAGCCTACAAAAGTTACAGCTATTAAATTGGCCTCTTACAGCTAACCGCAAACAATCTCCGGTTTACAGTCGGGAAAACCGTCAAAATCTGAACTCCATCCCAGCAAAGTTTTTGATTTGTCAAGCCCGTAAATGTTAGTCTGGCAAATAGCTATTAAATTGCAATGATTCCCCAAGGAAGCACTGGCGTTCAAGCCCGTAAATGGCAAAAGTATCGGTACTAGCGAGGATCCGCAAGGGGGTTAAAGTCCCATCCGTAGCACTGTAAAAGCAAATATCAACACACTACTGTATTTTAAATTAAAGGGAATGTGATGTTAGGTATTAATATTAATAGCACAATATTCTCAAGCCCGCAAATCGGCAATAAAATATATTTTATTTTATGTTTAATTTTCATGTTATATCGATCTCAGGCATTCAATGTGTTAATACATATAATGTTAATGCCATATAAATGTTGTGTGGATTTACTAAGCATCTCACATCATCTCTTGATTAATTATGTCCTATTTCCTATTGGAAAAAACGGTAACCCTCCCCTAGGGTATCCTTATAAACTAATGAGCATTTGATTAGATCTAATGAACGCACTGGCAGGTGTATATGCCAGATTCCCTCTGGGCAATGGAAACTAAGGGCTCTATTCTATTAGAAGCTTGCAAATGCCTCTTACCTGTAATTTTGGCTGCAGGTGTTTTTTTCTCTAAATGCTTAGATGTATTCTATTGACTCCCGCTCGCAATTTACCTCCTTAAGCCTAAACACGTAAACCATGCCTTTTTACATAGGATTTCAGGGGGCGTGATCATATGATCTGACAATATTTAAGCAAGCCCGTCATTTACTTCTTAGACACAGCCCATAGTAATTGAGACAGTCATCGTGATGCCAGTAAAACATGGAAGTTACACGTAATCTGCAATTGGAGGCTAAGAATGAATTAGTGCCAATAAGTAATATTTGCCAATCAGGCTCAGAATCAAGTAATCTAGCACAGTATAAAATGCATTAGATCATCTGTTTTAGTCCATGTGGGTTTCATGATATGTATTAACCCCTTGAGTCCCTGGATTGATATTACAGAAACAACATAGAAAAATTATATTTTTTTAATGCATATTTGTGGGTTTGAGACTATTCTGCAATTAATGCTTATGTGTTTCCATGTCTTCTCATGCTTTTAAAGTACAGTGTGTATTTGCTGCTATGGCTATAATAAGTACCGTATATACTTTACTATAAGCTGAGTTTTTCAGCCCTTTTTTTAAGGGTGCCCCCCGTGTGTCTCTAACCCCCCCGTGTGTCTTTCCCTCCCCTATCCTCAACCTAAACCCCCCTCCTCAGCATAAACCCCCCTCAACCCCCCTCCTCCACCTAAACCCCTCTAAATACCTCCCCCCTCACCTGCTTGTGCTCCGGCCTCCGCTCCTTTAGGAGGGGGGTTGAGGATGGGGGGGTTGAGGAGGTAGGTTGAGGAGGGGGTTGAGGATGAGGAGGGAGGTTGAAGAGGGAGGTTGAGGATGAGGGGTTGAGGAGGGGGGATGAGGATGGGGGGTTGAGGAGAGAGGATGAGGATGGGGGGGTTGAGGATGGGGGGGTTGAGGAGGGAGGTTGAGGAGGGGGGGTGGGGTTAAAGGGGGGTTGAGGTTGAGGAGGGTTGAGGCTGAGGAGGGGGTTGAGGATGGGGGTTGAGGATGGGGGGTTGAGGAGGGAGGTTAAGGAAGGGGTTGAGGAGGGAGGTTGAGGAGGGAGGTTGAGGATGAGGAGGGAGGTTGAAGATGAGTAGGAGGGGTTGAGGGGGGTTGAGGTTGAGGAGGGGGGTTGAGGATGGGGGATGAGGATGGGGGGCTGAGGAGAGAGGATGAGGATGGGGGGGTTGAGGAGGGAGGTTGAGGAGGGGGGGTGGGGTTAAAGGGGGGTTGAGGTTGAGGAGGGTTGAGGCTGAGGAGGGGGTTGAGGATGGGGGTTGAGGATGGGGGGTTGAGGAGGGAGGTTATGGAAGGGGTTGAGGAGGGAGGTTGAGGAGGGAGGTTGAGGATGAGGAGGGAGGTTGAAGATGAGTAGGAGGGGTTGAGGGGGGTTGAGGTTGAGGAGGGGGGTTGAGGATGGGGGTTGAGGAGAGAGGATGAGAATGGGGGGTTGAGGAGGGGGATTGAGGATGGGGGTTGAGGATGGGGGGTTGAGGAGAGAGGATGAGGATGGGGGGGTTGAGGAGGGGGATTGAGGATGGGGGGTTGAGGAGGGAGGTTGAGGAGAGGGTTGAGGATGAGGAGGGAGGTTGAGGATGAGGAGGGAGTTTGAGGAGGGAGGTTGAGGAGGGTGATAAGGGAGGGGGGAAGAGACACAGGGAAGGGAGATGTTGGAAGAGACACAGGGAAGGGAGAGGGGAGAAGAGACACAGGGAAGGGAGAGGGGAGAAGAGACACGGAGAGAGAGGGCACAAGAGGGACACAGGGGGCAGCACATTTCCCACCCTCGGCTTATACTCGAGTCACTCATTTTACCCAGTATTTTGTGGTAAAATGGGTGCCTCGGCTTATACTCGGGTCGGCTTATACTCGGGTATATACGGTATTCAAAAAAGCCCTTGCAAGTCCTTTTTAGTATCCGTACAATTTTTCAGTTGCGGGTTAGACTTTATTTGCAAGCTAGAGCTACGGGTCTAATAGAATATCGATTTTGTGTAACTTTAATTATTTAGAGCTGGTAATATCCAAGCTGTGCTAAAACCAACAGAGTTCTAAGGCAGGTTTGGCAGCTTTGGCTGGCTCGTAGTGATTGTGGGCGGGGGTCTTGTAATCTGATTGAGAGTAGCTAATAAAAGTGTGTATAAATTTACAAATTGAGCAATAGAATAGGGCCCTAAAATGGTAGATTCCACAGTAGCATCATTGCATATAAAATAAATAAAAACAGAGGTTGTCTTATTTATTTTTTTTATTCTAAAAATGTTGCTTGTTTTCAGGTGCAGTTCTTTAATGGGTATTTTACATTTCTGACCGCAGCTCTACTTTAAATGAGATTTTGAGATTAATTTTATTTTGAGGAATGGAGGCAGTCATTTTTTTCACAAAAGAGAAATTTCCTCTTTTCAGCGTAGTCCTATATTTTATTCTCTTTTGAACAGCTGTGTTTGATAATGGAGAAATAGTTTTTCAGAATAAAATATAAAGACTTTAATTTGTTATCTTAATCTGCTATTATACTGCTGTGTATTTGTGTACAGTATTATATGGAAAACATGAGATTGCTTTTGTCATTTAACTAAATAGACTTGATATTGGGCAATTTATTAAAGTAAAAATAAAAAGACATTGTTTATTTTCTATTATGGGAGCTGCCATTTTTTGTTTGAGCTAACTAAGGATTGCAAAATGTCAGCTTTAATTGTTGCAAACCTCTCTGGGGGGATATTTACTAATCTCACAACGCCGTCTAATTGCATACAACAGTAAACTAAAGAGTTTATTTTACTGTCTAAAAACATTGTGTCCATTATCAAGTTTAATTCTTCCAAAGAGCATATTTATAAATATGGGACAAATGTAATTCTTTAAAGGGACTTTTTAGGCAAAATTCCTATTTTTTACAAATGATTACATTCAGATCACTTAATTAATTGCATAATCTTCCATGTAATTGTCATAAAAATGACTTCTAAGTAGACTCCAGAGTAAGTTCTCACTGTATGGAACCTTTCACTCTCTTCCTGTTCTCTCTCATGTTGGATGTCATATTTCACAGCTGTTACCCAAGGACACACCCACATATTATATGACAACTACATTAAGCAGGATGCAATTAATTCAGCCACCTAGTTATGTAAAACAAGACAAACATACCAAAAGACACTTCCTTAATAGGGTTAAAAAGCAATGTTGTATATTTACTAAATGAGGTATTTGTGGAGCTAAAATAAAAATATATCCACTTCTTATCTTTCGTAGAGTTTAACAAATGGAGATAAACTATAAACATGTTTGAAAAATAGGTTCCATTGAAAACATTTTTTATCCCCCATTAGATAATGTGCCCTAAATGACTGAGCGCTCGTCTACACCTCTCACTCTATTTTTAAGTATATTAAACCACCACGGTATTTGAGAAAACAACGTTAAAATATGTAACAAACCAACAAAATCAGTAGCTGAGTAAGCAACACATTTAAAAGATTTTTAAAAGAAAATTTTATTTTTTGTAGACTCTGTTTATAACAGGTCCCATCTTGTCTGACCTCCGCACTTTCTGATAGCTTGGAGCCTGAGAGCATGTTATGTACTGAACAGCAGGCGTCCCATCTTGTCAGGCTTCAGTACTTCCTTATAACTTCATGGCATGTACTTATATACTGAACAATCAGAGGCGATGGAGAGATAAGGCGGTTATTTAATTAGAGTTTTGTATTTGACACGTACCCCCCTTGTGCATCATCACAAACCAGAACTGTGCAAGGTTAATTGCAAACTCTGCTGCTTCAGAAGTGTAAATGCCCCTTACATACATGCAATCTTCACTAAAGTACCATGGACTCCTCCAGGGAACAGCAGATACATAAAATATATTTTATTATATATATATATATATATATATATATATATATATATATATATATATATATATATACAGTAAATAAATAGTACATGTGTTCACATTTGAATGTCTAAAGCAAGTTATAAAATCCTGCTTCCAGCTCAGAATTCCGAGAAAAACAATTATTACACTGCATTCTGGGAAGTTGAACTGGGACATGCAAATGTGCCCACAAATGCCTCGCTCTTCAATCCATAGCCATTTTCAAACATGGCTTCCTTTAAGCTTATGCCTGCTGGCCAAGGCTATATATATATATATATATATATATATATATATATATATATATATATATATATACATATATATATATATACATATTTATATATATATAAATATATATATATATATATATATATATATACACACAAATATATCGAAATAAATATATACGGTATATATATATATTTATATATATATATATATATATATATATATATATATATATATAAATTAATTAAAATATAGGCTTTACAACATTCTTGCTGCCTAATTCTGCTGTTAGCCAGTCTCAATTTTTTTTACATATTTTTCATCAAATTACCTGAATTACTATCTAATAATACAAACAAGAAAAAAAAGTATTAAAATATCCTATTGTAGCATACCTATTTTCTACTGCTGTTTGAAGTGTGCATTACGTGGCCTCAATGCAATCAATGACATTGTATGTAGGCCAGACAGTGCGTAAACGCCATCAGGGTGGTAATCACAAAACAGATATAGAAGCCGATAATTACTAGTCATTTAATTTTGCTAATAGAATGGATGGAAAAGACACGGCCATATGTTATTACTATGAAGACGCTGACAACCAGGCTAAATTGTGTGTTAAAAGCCATATTACTGAGAACAATCCTTCTCCTCCATCAGTCTCCTGTGCACCCTAATTCAGTTTTATTGTGATAGAGACCTCAGCGGAGAGCACTCAATCACTGCGCCAGGCTGCGGAAAGGAAGGTCACAATCGGGTTACTTCTGTGTGGAGTCCAATTCTTTATTATAAATTGATCTTGTGGTTGACTTCAAGATCTTCAGTTTTTTAATTGACTTTGCTGTGTCCATGTTGGAGCTACGCAGAGTTGTTACTACAGTATATTTCCTATATATAAGAATTATTATTATGGTACTATGTTTATTAAGCGCGAACATAATCTGTAGAACTAGGTCCATGCGATACAGTATATAAGAAATATGTAACAAAAGCTATATGCTGGCACAGAGGATGTAAAAACCTGTGGCCATATATTTATAATATTCTTTATTAAAAAAATGCAAAATGTTTTTAGAATGTAAAACAAAAAATATATATAATTTAATTATAATATTACTCTTTATTTATAAAGCGACAGCATGTTCCGTAGCGCTATTTACAAAGTAGAATTAAGTAAATAGCAAAAAAGTATAGGTACAATGTAATATACAAATAGGTCAACAGACAGCTTGATGCCGTAGAGTTGGGGTCACTACGCCGAAGGGTTTATGCCATGAAAACATGGTAGCTAAATCTTGACCTAAGCATACGTCACTTAGTGTGTGCACGTGAAAATAAACCACACCCATTACCTATATAAATGACAGACACCAGTATGGGATAAAACAGGCCACAGCTGTTATTTGAATGACAATACACCAAAAAATGGTGGTGAATCCTCATGACCACCAAGGGAACTAAACCGTCTCCAGGAACCCCATGCCCAGGAGAACCCATAACCAAAACTTGTGTAAACCACCACCAAAATATGCTCCCACCTTACCGAGAGCAATCACTCCGTACACCATATCTGTTACAAATCACATAAGCAATAGGGAGGGACGAAGGGAAACTCACATGTGCTCCCAACAGAGTGATCAGGAAGTGCGGGAACATTTTGTTATATTCCCAGACAACTCCTCCCAAGAAACTAAATCCTCCAATTACTTGGTAGTGTTTTCCTGTCCAAAAGACCCCTCTCCCATGCTGTCTCAAGGGGCTGCCTGCCGGTTTATTTCCAATAAGCACCTCCTGACATCCCCAGAAACAAGCAGGTAGATTAGAAAATGGAACCACACGGTAAGGAAAAAATGCTTATAAAGGTTAAAAAAACATTTTTTGGGTTTCTAAAAATACTTTTTCCCATTATCAAATTTAGCTATTCAAAAATTCCATATTGTGCTTTAAAGGAAATTCTGAAGTCTATGCTATTTCTTTCAAATAAAAAAAAAACTTTTTACATGTTTGTGATATAATTTGGTAAAATAATTTACATTGATTTCCTAGTCATATATAGTCTGTCTAGTGGTTAGGATTCGGTGCTTTCACCACTGCGACCTGGGTTTGATTCCAGTCAGGGAACCAAGAGGTCAAACCACCCTGAAACCAAGCAGGGTTTGGCCTGGTCATTACTTGGATCGGATCTAGCCCTCTTCACCTTTGCATGTCTTCGGCAGCACTGACAGCTGCAGTTACAGGAGCCATCCGGCAGAGGGCGCTGTCAATTTTTGGGTGCCGTCATGTTTGATGTAAGGCAAAGAACTATTCTCCTCTCCGACCTGGCGCAACTCGACAGCGCTGAGTCGACATCGAGGCCATCGCTATGTTCGGCGCGGGCACTCGGCATCCCAGGGCCTCGGGCACGCCTCTCATAGCTCAAGGCCTCTTCTGTTGGTACGCATTATATGAAAATCAGCAGCGCCATCTGTCGGTTGGCGGCGGGATTGCAGCTGTCAGATTTTGCGAAGAGACAACCTAGGAATACCAGCAGCTGCATGCTGTGGCCCACTGGAGAAGGAACTGGTAACCCACTCCAGTATTTCTGCCCAGAATACCAACTGGATCAGCATGGTGTGTTGCGGTCCATGAGGTCACGGAGAGACGGACACGACTGAACAATACGAATAACATAATAAACCCTCCAAAATGTAGAATGAGAGTGATGTTGGTGCAGAGTTTAGAGAAGAAGTGAAATACACTTGAAAGTATTAAACTATCACAGAAATTTTAAGTTATTATAATATTATGAATTGAAAATACTCTTGTATATGCTACAAAGATTTTTGGTACAGTTTGGTAACACATTTAGACAGAAACATAACAGCAATTTCTAGAAAATCTTGCATTTAGCTGACTGAATCCTGGACTGCTAGTCTGCCTGTAGCTTGAGGGTGAGGGTTACCCTCTTGGAGCTCTCCCATTTAGATCTATTGTCCGATGTACTATTTGGATTTGCAGTTTACAGCCCAAACTCAATACAGATCTTATTAGAGTCCACGGTCCTCCCCCACTCCTTCCAGATGTCTAATCGTGATAGAAACAAAGACAAGATGTCTGTCACCATTAAAGTAAAACTGAATTCCACCGTTATAAATTGAAGGCTGTATTTATTTATTTAAAAAAAAAATGTAAACATTTTGCACAGTATCCCCTCCATTGTTTCAGTGCCCCTAAAAAAAAAAGATTTTTCATTTATATTCTCAATGCCCCTAGTCCCCCAATATAATAAAAAATTATATATATATATATATATATATATATATATATATATATATATATATAAATTATGGGTCAAAGCTTTCATGGGAAAGACATACTGCTCCATAGCGCTGGCACGCTAATGGCAAAATCTTGCTAATGCTTGATTAAGTTAATTTTGCTATTTTTTGTGTCCCCTATTCATTTAATCTGGGGGGGGAGGGGGTTGTCCTCCCCAATTCCTACGCCGCTGCTAAAGACACACTTACAAGGAGGGCTTCATACTACCAGTGTAATGCTGTTAGCAAACATTCTATGAGTTTGCAGCAGCATTACACTAGTAGTGTGAATCCCCTTCCTGTGGGGATGTTCTAAGGTCACACCTCTGCAACATGGCACCTTGCATAGTTATAGAGCAGTAATAAATGGGAAATTTCACAAGTTGTGAATCTGTTATTCTGGGAGCATTTTAGAAATAACTGTACATTTTACATCACAATTACATTGATGAGGCTATCATTAATTACTTAAACTTATAAAAAAAAAATTACAAAACAAGTTATCTAAGTCCCTTTAAACAAAGTAGAATGAGTCAGGCAACCATTAGGAAATATATTTCTACTCAAAGATTAATATTTTAAAGTAGGTAAATAAGTTGAAAGAATGTTTTAGCTGGCTTTCCGAGATTCATTTATCGCTAATGGAAATATCTGGAGACTGAAGCAGACGGGGTACAAATGTAGCGTCTGTTTCTTAGCTGAGATAACACAATGACATTTTGCACAGTATCCCCCCCCCCATTGTTTCAGTGCCCCTAAAAAAAAATGTTTTTTTATTTATATTCTCAATGCCCCTTGTCCCCCAATATAATAAAAAATTATATATATATATATAAATTATGGGTCAAAGCTTTCATGGGAAAGACATACTGCTCCATAGCGCTGGCACGCTAATGGCAAAATCTTGCTAATGCTTGATTAAGTTAATTTTGCTATTTTTTGTGTTCCCTATTCATTTAATCTGGGGGGGAGGGGTTGTCCTCCCCAATTCCTACGCCCCTGCTAAAGACACACTTACAAGGAGGGCTTCATACTACCAGTGTAATGCTGTTAGCAAACATTCTATGTGTTTGCAGCAGCATTACACTAGTAGTGTGAATCCCCTTCCTGTGGGGGTGTTCTAAGGTCACACCTGTGCAACATGGCACCTTGCATAGGTATAGAGCAGTAATAAATGGGAAATTTCACAAGTTGTGAATCTGTTATTCTGGGAGCATTTTAGAAATAACTGTAATTTTTACATCACAATTACATTGATGAGGCTATCATTAATTACTTAAACTTATTAAAGAAAATTACAAAACAAGTTACCTAAGTCCCTTTAAACAAAGTAGAATGAGTCAGGCAACCATTAGGAAATATATTTCTACTCAGAGATTAATATTTTAAAGTAGGTAAATAAGTGGAAAGAATGTTTTAGCTGGCTTTCCGAGATTCATTTATCGCTAATGGAAATAGCTGGAGACTGAAGCAGACGGGGTACAAATGTAGCGTCTGTTTCTTAGCTGAGATAACACAATGACATTTGTTTAAATGAAGATAAAAAATGTTTTTGTTTACCGTAAAAATAACAGTAAATGAGGCTACTTCTGTGTTTTAACAAATAGAGCATTTATAATTTTTAGCCTTATGCATAGTATATATTATAAAAAATACCAGCTCCCCAATATTTATTTAACCATTAAGTTAGAGGCATTGTAGGTTCATATGTTATTCTATTGGGGTATAATGATTAACCCCTTCTGGATCGCTACCTTGTCATGGTGAAGGGGCACGTGTACCTCAGTGAAGCTGTGAGCTATACCATGTAGGTTCAGCTAATATGGGCAGGTCATAGCAGAGAGGTCAGACAAATCATGGCCAATGGGGAAGGAACTGGCAACCCACTCCAGTATCTTTGCCAGGATAACCTTATGGATAAGCTCACCCAGGGACATAATGATAGTTGTGCCTGGCGTGCTGCAGTCCATAACTTCTTTTTGTAAGTGGACCACAAATACTCAGGGTGAATTTACTAAGCATCTCAAGTGCATCTCACTGTGAACATTAAGGACTAGCTGGAACGGCCACATCCAGGATCTCTGTGGGTACAACCAGTAGTTACATACATTATTAGTAATTTGTAGTCACTTATGGAAAAACCACAGGGCTGCGCCTTATGCCTACAACCAAAACTGTGAATACTTAATTTGAACACTGCAGGGACATTTATAGGGCTGAGAACAATAGGGAATAGTATTATAGTAACCATAAGGTAAACATTGCACAAGGATCGGCAAAATTCTAAATACCCTCCCCTGCTCTGGGCAGCCATTTAGGATAGTGCCCGTGTCAACATGGTGAACTGAGGGACCAGGTAATGAGATTCCATTCCAGAAGTTCAAGACCTTGCCCACGGTCACGTGGGATAGGGATCTCCCAGCCAGCTACCTCCCAGACAGAGGGGGGGATTCCTTAATACTTGGCTATGTGAGGTGGTCTAGAAGTGCTTAGAGCTCTTTTGGGGGAAGCTCACCCCAGATTGCCAGAGTGTCTAGACACTCACAATATCTCGTGATTTACCATGTACTATTTCCTATGTAAAAAAACAATTCTTCTCATCTTATCTCAGCTCTTTTCGCCTGATTTTACCTGATCCCAATGCATTTTATGGTATGACATTGAAAAATAATTATGAAAGGCAGATATAAACCAATAGGCAAACAGATAATTGAATGCTTATTCAGCTAATGATTGAATATCCATACTGTTTTGCCCCTATCATTGGAGGTCTGTTCCATTTATCTACCACCATTTCTGTAAAGTATGATTGGTTTTCTCCATTTAAATTCTAACAATGTATGTGCTACTGGAGCAATTACGGTATTTATTCTAACATTATATATTCACTATCACTATGCACTTTTATACATTTTTGTCTTTTTACGTAATTAGTGTAGATAATTCTGCTGTACATAAGTGCATTTTAATTTATGTACTTGTGCTCACACAAAAATTTGGTCTATCTGCAATTGGATAAGCCTAGGTAGAGCATTGATGGTTTTTCCTATGTCTTGGACCATTTTTTCTGTAATGGAGAATAATGTTGCTTGGTAATTCTCAAATGTTCTTCTTCGTTTGTAATCTGAGAAGTATGCTCTGCTACTTTTTTAATCTTCAGTACAGGAGGGCGGGGATTAGATGAATTTTTAGATAAATCATTGATACACGTGTATATGTTCAGAAGCAGTAAGTCCTGCTTACCCGGCTTTCCCTGCCTACCCATGCCTTAAATAGGAAAATGTATTGTTCCATCCACCAGTAAAGATTTGAAAAATTAAAAATATTTTTTGGCTTATTGTATTCATAGCCACTAATGTTATTATCTGGTTACATACTTCACAAATATGTGATTTTTTTCCAAATTACAGTTACCGTGCTTACCTATCAGTGGTTGTGACATACGCTTCGCTTTTTATATGTTCTCTGTGCACGGTTTAATGATAAATGGCATCAAGTTATACAATTGCCATCTGTTAAACACAGGCTCTGTTACTTCTCTGTTACATTAGGCTGCCTGTGCCAAATGCCCATTGACATACAGATGTTAGTGACATCATCACTGTGCACCGTCCTCACCCTGGCACATGTCCATGGCACAGATGTTTGGACCATATAATTATTTTCTCTAATCAGTCTTGACATTTATATTGGAAAATGTGTTTACTGCAATAATAACCTGCAAATTCAGAACGACAGATACTAGTGTTTTTTTTATTTCATATTGCTGTTTTATATCTGCCAAGAACTTTTATTTTGAGCATATTGTTTTTCTGTGCAGATTCTTCAACCATCAAGGGACATTATACTCTGATATCTTTATCACAATATTTGAAAGAGCTTGTATTTGTTACAAGATTGAAAACTCGAAAACTTACAATCTATAGGTTTGGGTGAGGTACTTTAGGGTGATAGATGCGTTCTTTAAGCAGATGCATTTTAGAGACGTTTTGCAGGATTTGAAGCAGGAGGATAGTCTAGTGGAGCGAGGCAAGGAGTCCCAAAGAATAGGGGCAGCACAAGAAAAGTCCTGAAGGCAGGAATGAGAGGAGGTGATAGAGGTGGAAAGAAGAAGGTCATTAGAAGAGCTAAGAGTGCAGTTGGGTGAGTATTTTGAAATGAGAGCAGAGATATAAGAGGGTACATTATTATTCAGGGCTTTATACATTAGGGTCAGGATTTTAATTTTATTATGGAGGCTATGGGAAGCCAGTGGAGTGACTGATAGAGAGGTGCGGCAGACACTGGTTGGTGAGTATAGTAGAGAAGTCTAGCTGATGCGTTCATTATGGGTTGGAGTGGGGGCAGACGGGTGATGGGGTGGCCAGCAAGGAAAGAGTTGCAGTAGTCAAGATGAGAAATGATGAGAGAATGTATTAGACTTTTAGGTTTTTCTTGTGTAAGATAGTGATATTTTGGAGGTTTTTAGATGAAAATGACTAAATTTTGTTATAGATTGTATGTAAGGAATGAAAGAGAGGGCAGGATCCAGTAGAACCCCAAGATAACGGACTTGGGAGGTGGGAGTGATGATGGCATTGCTAGTAGTCAGATATATGTGAGGAGGGGAAGCTGTAATAGAGGGTAGTCTTGGAAGTTGAGACATAACAGACAGAGAGAGGTCTTTATAAGACCCCAATGGAGATGCCCTAAATTAAACTAAATTACATGTAATAATTGATAAATTTCTCGTTATTTGTTTAACCTTCTACTTTAACTGTAATATTTTATTTTTCTTTCCAACGATTAGTAAAAGCATGTAACAAATGAATCAGTGTACTAAATCAAACACATTTTTGGGACATAAGGTCACACCTCAATTACAGGTCATCTCATGGAATGTTTTTTTTATCATGAACCACAGTGATTGGCTGAGAACTTGTAACCTTGAATTCTAATTGTAGACAAGCAGTTATATATAGCTTATGTGTGATATATTTTTTCATTAGTACACTACGTCCTATATTTCAATTTTATTGGATTTAAAATAGTATAAAATATACGATTTATCTGCATCTACCTTAAAGATACAGGAAAATCTTATATTTTGAAGTCTTCAAGATATTTTTTTTTAATATTAACAATAAAAGCAGAGCTTGAAAACACCTATTATGCATGCATTATATATTAGACCCTGGTACAGGGTGGTGACATGGCATGGAGGTATGTATAAATAAAACATAACTATTTTTAAATACATAAAATTGAGACATAAACACCTTTCAAAGGCAATCAAATGATAAAAAATAAACTTTAGACTACTTGCAATCAGATGCAGTGTGCAGTTAGTTTAAAAACATGAATAAACTTGAGTAAACATGAGTAAACACTGTACTGTGCTACTCTAATTGGTAATTTTATATAACATATTCAGCCATTATAACGAGTAAAAACATACTTTATTTTTTTGTCTCAAACCTAAGAACGTAAATAAGTACTTTAAGTAATAACCATAAATGTAATAATCTAATTGTTGGAATGAAACTAACATTCTAATGGCAAAAGTAATAATATTTCCAAATAGTTTTAAATATTTCATGTTTTACATGAAAAATGATGAATTCCATGAATGATATGACGTTTAGAAGCAAAATAGAAAATATGTAAATAAAAATGTTTGCGCCTTTCTCAAAGGGAATCTGTCACCCAAAGAACAAGTTGGTTTCAACCTAAAGATCATTAAAAACAGGATATACATTGTACTATTAGAACTATGGTATTCCCAGTAGTAACATACTGATGTGAGATGTGAGTGCTGTAGAATTGACGTCTTTGAATTGTGGTGTTGGCGAAAACTGCTTAGAGTCACTTGGACAGCAAGAATATTAAAAAAATCAATACTTCGGGAAATCAAGACAAACTGTTCACTGGAAGGTTTGACCATGAGACGGAAGCTCAAATATTTTGGCCATATTATAGAATGCAGGATTCCCCACAGAAGACTCTGCTTCTGAGAAAGACTGCAGGCACACAAAGAAGGGGACGACAGAGGCAGAGATGAATAAATGAGGTCACTGAGGCAATAAACATGAGCTTGATGGAGCAGTGGCTGACAGATGTGCCTGACATGCTGCTGTACCAGCCATTGCTGTACAATAAATAATCCCTGTTATATTCAGCATTGCTTGTGTGGCTTCTTAATGCTGATATGCAGCTCAATGTGCTAGTTAGCATTTGATAGTTCTTGAAAAGGATGGGAGAGGGATGTAACTATATTATAACATTGGGGAGCATTGTTTTTGACACCACAGAAACAAACAAGCAGATAGTGCTTTCCAAACTTCAGATAATGATCTTTAATAGGAATGAACATATAGATCCTCAGCGTCCTTTTTATTACTAGCGAAAAACGCTTTATAATATTACTAGCGACTTGCCTGTCAAAAATGACGGGTAATAAAATTTGAAGCCATGGCAATGCTGTTTGACCCAGAATATAAAGCTTTTTCTACTCTGAGGACCTTCAACGTTCATTGCGAGCCTCGTGCTGAGCGCCTTCGGCGTTCATTGTGTGGCTTGCAATGAGCGCCTTTGGCGCTCATTACGAGCCTCTCCTCTAATTTATTTTGCTCCTCTTAGCACCTGTGGCGCTCATCACAAAGACAGATATATATATCTCTATTTTTGTAAATAATAATTTATTAATTATTGACTTAATAAATGAATATACTTTACCTATTTGTAATTGATATATCCAGCAATCAATGGCCTGAAGAGCCTGAAGTCACTTTTTATTTTCCTGCAGCATACAATGTACTGTTGCTGCCCTGAGGAGAAAGTGTCAGCAATGTATGCTGCGTGCGCGAGGGCAAACCGTTGGTTTAGTTGTGCAAAGCGCCATTTTAGATTCGTAATGTTATTAGTTGCAAGTTAGTGTTGTAAAATGGCATCGTTTGTGTATGTGCTACGCGGCTCGCAAGCATTTTCCGTGTTTCCTAACTGTGTATTTTTGTACCTTGTACGTCCCCGGCAAAAGTCGTACGTGCCTGGCGGTGTTTTGCGCGATTCGGGGTCTTGTAGCCTCGTTTTAATTTTTTACGGCCGCCATTTTTTTTCTCGCTTGGCCAATTTTCAAGTGGTAAAACTCCTTAAATTCCACTTTCATTTGCGTGCAACCTCACCCCCAGATGTCCTGGCTGTCCCCCCGTGCTGTGTGTGATGTTTTCTTTTATGTTTTTTGTTTATTTTTCCGCGGTTTTGTTGTTTTTTGCGTTTCGGCCACAGGTCAAATCTTTTTTTTTTCGAAGTCCCGCGGTGTGGTCCCGCTTTTCTGTGTTGTTTTGTACCGCTATTGAGGCGCCGTAGAGCCTCCACCACCGCAAATGCATTTGCGGCCTGCAATGAGCCTTTGGCTCATAGCAGCCGATGTTGGAGCCTCCACCTCCACAAATGCGGTCCTTGCTTCGCGAGGTCCGCATTTACGGCCAGAACTCCGTCCCTCGCAGTTTGACAACTATTATATGTGATTGTATGTCATAATATACCATATTTGTGTTAAATTAACCTTGTACACTATTTCAATTCTATTATAGAGATCCACAAAGGAAATTGCCACTCAATCATTCATTTTCAGTCTAATAGCAAGATCTGAACATGTCACTTGCCTTAATGTATTTTTACTGAATAATACTGGGAAAAAAATCAATGCTCATAAGAGAGAAAAGTGACTCCTTAGTTGAAAGTGCTCTGTTGAAAGCATGTACGCCATTATTTTTTTCCGTAGTTAGTAGGTTTGTTTTCGATCACATGACTGTTTCCTATTGGCTTTCTTTATTGGTCTAACAGCTTATTTATGTTGTCTGGCTGGTGATATTTCCTCTGCTGAGGTGTTAATGTGGCAAACACATTATTTTTATCTCCAGAAATGTGAGTGTCCCTTGGATGGTTTTATAGCTGAGAACTTGGGGATTTATTGATTAGCTGAATTACTAAAATCCATTGTTAGAAAAAGGAGACATGTTATACTTGTTTCTAAAATGCTAATGCTATGCTGTCTTGGGATTCGCTCAGACTATATGGATGGATGCACATAAAAGATAGTAGATAAAGAGGTCATATTAATTATTATTATTACTATTACTAGCCATTTGCCCGGCAAAAATGACGGCAAAAAAATTTGAAGCCTCGCAATGCTGTTGTTCACCATACAATGTGAGGCTCTACCCCCCTCTAACTTGCGGGCCTCACGATGAGCGGCTTCGGCACTCATTGTGAGACTTTCAACCCCTCTACTTTCGTTGTTTTCGTTGCTCATCACGGGCCCCAGAGCTAATTTCAAGCCTCTCCTCCCCTCTACACTATGAGCCTCGCGATGGGCGCCCTCTGAGCTCATCGCAAGCCTTGCAATGATCAACTTCGAAGCTCATTGCAGGCCACTGCATGCGCTGCACGCATGTGCAAGCCCATAACTTTGCGAGCGTTACAAATGCTCTCACCCCAGTGTCTCTTTTCCCCCTCTCCCTCCCCTGTGTCTCTTTCCCCCTCTCTACCTTCCCTGTGTCTCTTTCCCCCTCTCCCTCCCCTTTGTCTCTTTCCCCCAATCCATTTTAGTGTCTCTTCGCCCATCTCCCCCCCTGTGTCTCTTTGCCCTGCTCTCCCTCCCCTGTGTCTATTTCCCCCCTTTCACCCCTGTATCTCTTCCCCCTCACTCCCTCCTCTGTGTCTTTTTCAACCTTCTCTTCCTCATCTCCCTCCCCTGTGCTCCTTTTGCCATTTACAGGTGTGAAAACATTTGCGGGCTTGGGGAGTCTGAAAAGTGCTTCTGAGTTAAGGCTTTGAAAAATGTTTTTGTTTGTAACGGCCGTTGGGAGGCCGCCAAAAGATGCCAATTGAATAGCAAATTAGCTTTTAACCTCACTTATGGACTCCCTGCCTCAGGGAGAGGCAGGGAGCCCATAAGTGAGGTTGTAAGCTAATTTCCAACTGCTTCCGAGTTACAGGCTTGAAAAAAAAAATGGTGACGGTTAAATTTTCGAACCCGTAACTCAGCTTTCGGCGCTCACTGTGAGTCTCTTCCTCCCCTCTAACTTTCGGCCCTCGCAATGAGCGCGGTTGGCACTCATCACAAGCCTCCCCCCCCCCCCCCTCTATGTTACGGGCCTCACAATGAGCGCATTCGGCACTCATTGCAGACCTGGCAAACCCATAACTTTTGGGCCTTGCAAGCCCGTAACATTTAACATAGCGTTACAGACAATACATTCTGGTATTTTTAAATTGATACAGTCAGTTCAAAAAAAAAATTGAACACCTTTTTGATCAGTTCTTAATCAGTTGTGGTATATACAAGAAATACAATAACCACAAAAAGGTGTTCTATAATTTTTTTAATTGACTGTATCAATTAAAAAATACCAGAATTTATATCAGAAACTAACACTTTAGGGTTAAGAAAATAGTCCTAAAGGAATTACAAGTGGTCACTATACAAAGATACAGTGCCTTGCAAAAGTATTCACCTTGACTTTTTACCTATTTTGTTACATTACAGCCTTAAGTTCAATGTTTTGTTAATCTGAATTTTATGTGATGGATCAGAACACAATAGTCCAAGTTGGTGAAGTGAAATGAGAAAAATATATACATAAAACTATTTTTTAAAAATAGAAAATAGAAAATTGGCATGTGCATATGTATTCACCTCCTTTGTTATGAAGCCCATAAAAAGCTCTGGTGCAACCTATTACCTTCAGAAGTCACATTATTTGTGAATGATGTCCACCTTTGTACAATCTACGTGTCACATGATCTATCATTACATATACACACCTTTTTTGAAAGGCCCCAGAGGCTGCAACACCTAAGCAAGAGGCACCACTAACCAAAAACTGCCATGAAGACCAAGGAACTCTCCAAACAAGTAAGGGACAATGTTGTTGAGAAGAACAAGTCAGGGTTAGGTTATACAAAAAAACATCCAAATATTTGATGATCCCCAGGAGCACCATCAAATCTATCATAACCAAATGGAAAGAACATGGCACAACAGCAAACCTACCAGAGACAGACGCCCACCAAAACTCACGGACCAGGCAAGGAGGGCATTAATCAGAGAGGCAGCACAGAGACCTAAGGTAACCTTGGAGCAGCTGCAGAGTTCCACAGCAGAGACTGGAGTGTCTGTACATAGGACGACAATAAGCCATACGCTCCCTAGCGTGGGGCTTTATGGCAGAGTGGCCAGAAGAAAGCCATTACTTTCAGCAAAAAACAAAATGGCAAGGTTTGAGTTTGCGAAAAGGCAAGTGGGAGACTCCCAAAATGTGTGGAGGAAGGTGCTCTGGTCTGATGAGACTAACATTGAACTTTTCGGCCATCAAAGAAAACGCTATGTCTGGCACAAACCCAACACATCACATCACCCAAAGAACACCATTTTTCATCAGCCAGGACTGGCAAACTGGTCAGAGTTGAGGGAAAGATGGATGGTGCTAAATACAGGGATATTCTTGAGCAAAACCTGTACCACTCTGTGCGTGATTTGAGGCTAGGACGGAGGTTCACCTTCCAGCAGGACAATGACCCCAAACACACTGCTAAAGCAACACTTGAGTGGTTTAAGAGGAAACATGTAAATGTGTTGGAATGGCCTAGTCAAAGCCCAGACCTCAATCCAATAGAAAATCTGTGGTCAGATAAAGATTGCTGTTCACATGCGCAAACCATCCAACTTGAAGGTGCTGGAGCAGTTTTGCAAGGAGGAATGAGCAAAAATCCCAGTGGTAAGATGTGGCAAGCTCATAGACACTTATCCAAAGCGACTGCAAAAGGTGGCTCTACAAAGTATTGACTTTAGTTATGTATATTGACTTTTTCTGTTATTTTGTCCTATTTGTTGTTTGCTTCACAATAAAAAAAACATCTTCGAAATTGTGGGATGTTCTGTAAATTAAATGATGCAAATCCTCAAACAATCCGTGTTAATTCCAGGTTGTGAGGCAACAAAACACGAAAAATGCCAAGGGGGTGAATACTTTTGCACAGCACTGTAACTATACAGACAAACTCGCAATTACGAAAACTATATATATTTATATATATATATATATATATATATATATATATATATATATATATATATGATTATTATCCCCTTAGTGTGATTTTTTTAAGTTGGAAGTTTCATGCTGGTACTTTTAGTTACTTACTTACTATTTATTTTAAATTTCCCGATTAGTTAGTTTTCTCAGCAAATACAATTACATTTTAGCAAAGTATAAAAATAGTAATAAGAGTTTGTAAAAAAAAGATCTTGTCTTGAACTACATTACACTGCATTTCCCATGCATGATCTTGGCAAACTAACAGGAACAAGCTGAGTACATGAAGAAGTTAATATAGGGAGGAGAAGGTAAACTATTATTGGTAAAGGTGCAAAACCAACTAAACTAGGAAGCACACAGACACATAGGTTTCCTACACAAAGATCCGAACTCTCATTCACCTATCATATTCTCACATTTCCACTTTCCATCAAGTGGACGCATGTCTTAAAAACATTATGCTACTTCCAGACTGCTAATTCTTCATTCAAGGTTTATTCAGCCTATACTTTGAGATGTGGGTTTTGGCTCTGGACCTAGAATTTTGTTAGATGCTGTTCAGTTCCCAGGGACTCTTATGGTCTATTTTCCAAACCCAGCTTTGGAACGCAGGCTCTTTCCCACAGTTTGCTCAGTTCTCGAGGCATAATAAAACAAGTAATCATAAAGCCATCTAGATAATTAATTAAGACAGTTTGCTTAGGTAGAATGGACAAACTAAGAACGCTATTCTAATAGAAGACCAAAAATTACTTCAAACCGTAAATTTGGCTGCGAGTACCTTTTTTCTAAACTTCTAGACATATTCTATTTTCTCTAACCCACAACTTAAGTCTCTCGGTCTCCATACGTAAACCATGCCTTCGTAAGTAAGATTTCAGGAGGCATGATTATATGAGCTTGCAATATTAAACCAAGCCGACAATTTACTTCTTAGACACAGCCAAAAGAAAATGAGAAAGTCATCATGATATCAGTAAATAATTGAATATAGACGTAACTGCAATTGGGGAGTTAGCATTAATGAGAGCCAATAAGCAATGTTTGCCCACGGGTCTAGAACTCTAGACAATACATTAGAACATCTGGTTTGGGCCATGTGGGTTTCATGATATGTATTAACCCCTTGAGTTCCTGGATTCATATTACAAATAAATAACAGTTAAAACAATATTTTTAATTGCATATTTCTCAGTTTGAAACTACTATGCAATTAATTATAATGTATTTCCATGCTTTCCCATGCTTTTAAAGTACAGTAGTGGGTGTTTAATTGCTTCTACCGCTATCAGAACTGGCGTTAAACCCTTTGCGAGTCCTATTTATTACTCATAATATTTGTTCAGGAATGTCATACTTTTATAGTTGTGGGTCTGACATAATTTGCAATCTAGACATAAAGTTCTAATAAAATATGGATTTGGTGTAACTTTCAGTATGTAAGCAATGGAGAGACTAGCCTTAAAGGGATATGTAAGTTTTCTGGATTATGAATGCATCTGAATTAATAGTATATAAAAAAATGTTTGCATGAAAAAATACCAAAACAAACATTTAAACACACACTTACCTTGAAGTTAGCAAAATCCATTGTAATTTCTGACAGTTTAAAATTAAGGTTAACACTCCCTCCAATTTGTTTTGGCCAATCCGGTTAGATGAAAGATTTGAGACATAGCACTATGTTACTTGCTATGGCAACAGCACACAGCATAGACAGGAAGCAGGGATGAGCTATATCCCACCAGTGACAGGGAGGCTGAAAACACTGCTCTCCTGTTGGCTGAGGAAACAAGAGCAGGTAAATAGTGGGGTAATATTGCTCCCTGGATGCTGAGTGGGGATCAGGAACTTGTGTAGACACCCGCTGGTGGTGTCAACACCCTCATTAGAGGCATTTTTAGATATTAATAAAAATAAAATGTTTTATGAGATGGCCTACTTTTTTTGCCTATAGAGTGCAGAAATGTATTAATCCAGCAAATTTAGATATCCCTTTAAGCTGCCCAGTGATTGTTGGCGGGTAACTCGCAATCAGGATGTGAGTAGCTAATAGAATATGTGGCAACTTTACTTACGACTTTAAGGCTGTGTAACATTACGATCTGGCCAATAGAATAGGGTCCTAAGTGCGACTTTTGGTTCTTATCTGCCATCAAATCTAAATTTCTTAAATTCATTGCTGATATTACAAAAGAACAAATCATACAGGAGGTGTGTAGGATGTAAAAAAAAAAATCAAGAATCTCCAGAACAATAATATTTTCATTACTTTTTCACGTTTTCCTTTAATAAGTCAATAAGTGAAGATTGTATTGGCTAACTGAGTAGGATTAGATTGCTAGCTTTGAAGACCACCAGTTACCTATTGCTTATGCAACAGTACTTTTGACATTGCGAATTGTGTTTGGCATTCTTTCTTCGACTTAGTGTGTAATAATGTTTTACATCATATAACGTACCATTCCTTTGTTACCGTTCTCCAAATGCTCTTCTTTAAATTATAAAACAGAATAATGATCTATTCACTTCTTAAGTGTAGCAGCTTTTAACATCAGAGTTATCACATCTAAAACAATCACCATTATGTAGCCGTGGAAGATGTATCACTTCATTGCATGTGTATTATCTCCTGCATTCTGTTTTAGTACTTCAAAGTATGATTTATATTACTGTGTGTGCTTCACTGCACAAGCTGTATCAAGATCCTGCTACCTCTCACTAATAACATCTCAATATTTATATCAACATCCAGCAGATTTTTTCGCCTCCTTTCAGTATCAAACAAAATTAGATAAATTTACGCTCTTGGTAAAATGATTGCAAACCTATTTGTAGATGAAGACTATAAATTCTAATTATTTGGTGCTTAGTGATGTGGGCAGCTAGAGCAAAATATATAATATTTATTCAGCATTAGCATGTAAATCAACAGAGCAGCTTGTTTTACAGTTAAGAATTACTCCCTTTGATTTTCTTATTGGGGTAAGTCAAAAAAAGGTCTCTCTCGTCTCCATTAAGTCCATGGAACTATCAGAAAGCAAAAGGATGGAGTATAACCCATCGGTATAACATCTATCCATGGCTATCCCATGCTGTTATACCCCAATTATGGAGGATCCGGATGCAAAAATATCCTGGGTATCAACCTCTGATTGGCTGAAAGCTCAACTTGAAAATCACCCTACAAAGAAGGGGAGGAGGCAACAAACATATAATGTTTCCATGTGGACCAGTTTCACAGCAACTTTAAAACATGCTCTTTTTTTATTAGAATATATCTCTATATGCTAATAATATCTGAAGTTACTTTAAAAATTTCAGAAGCAGAGATGTACTGTTTTTTCTGAAAGATATCTTTTTACCTAAAAATTTGCAAAACAACTTAGAATAAAATTATAAAATTGCTTTAAAAGTAATATAGCACAATTGTGAGTTAATTGGGAGTTAATTGGGAGTTAAAAACATCTTCTTAAGTATTCATAAAATAAAAAACTTACGATAATGTATTAATAAGTTTTCCCATAAATATATATTTATGAATGATGCTCACATTATAGTCGATGGATCAGTTGGTTAAATATTTTGCCTTATAATTATTATAATTTTATAATTATAAGAATCATAATTACAATTGTAAAACCTTAGCCCGTAACGTAGCCCCTAAGACTTACGACTATTAAATTGGCCCAGTGAAGCAACCCACCAATGACTTGCGGGGTAAGGGTGAAAAAACCCTACCGGATGTCGAAAATTGAACTCTATGACTGCAAATCCTTTTTTCTGTCAAGCCCGTAACTGTTACATTTCCAATCACGCTATTTAATTGCAACAAATCCACTGCCGTTCAAACCTGTAACCCTCAAATGGAGCCAAAAAGCCAACGGGTGCTAGAGAGGATACTCAAGGGGGTTAAAGTCCTATTCGTAGCACTGTAAATGCAAATATCAACGCACTACTGTACTTATAATTAAAGGGAAAGTGATGTTAGGTATTAAAATGAATAGCACAACATTCTCAAGCTCGCAAATCTGTAATATAAAATACTTTTTTTTTCTGTTTAATTTCCATGTTA
The DNA here is from genome assembly GCA_027410445.1 of Discoglossus pictus. Taxonomy (NCBI): domain Eukaryota; kingdom Metazoa; phylum Chordata; class Amphibia; order Anura; family Alytidae; genus Discoglossus; species Discoglossus pictus. Next base: position 39,672,637 of record CM050164.1, read on the forward strand.
TATCGATCCCGGCAATCAATGTGTTAATACATATAATGGAACTTGCATGGACTAGAATATCGTATTTACTGACTAATTAATATTGCATTATTTCTGGAATGTGGGTCCGATTGAAACTCGTAATTTAAACCCGTAAGGGATTGAAATTTAACCTCCATTTTTCAGTGATGTAATGATGACGATCTCATTTGCCATTGGCTCCGTCTGACTGATTGATCATATTCATGGCCGCACATCCAACGTCCACAGAAGGGTTTACGGGTTTGCGTCTCCGGCCTGTAACTTGCTGCATGGTTGAATATAATAGCTCTGTAACACAGCCGAATTTCAAGCCTGCAGCCTTTGCGGGTTTGCCAATGCCGCTATGGGCTTCGAATTTAATAGGGCTGCTAGAGTAATAATTTGGACATTTTAATTTCAATATGTATTTAAAACCATAAATAAAATTAATAAAGGACCTAAGTGCATGTAATTATGTTGCTCCCATCCCATCAGCACATTGTAGTAAATTTACCAACAATGGGTTGCCCAATTCGTAAAATTATACACACTTAAAATCACTTTTAAAATTGACACATATTCTATTAGCTACTTGCAATCTGATAACGCGTTACCCCCCCACAATCACTACGGGCCAGCCAAAGCTGCAAAATCGGCCTTAAAACTCCACTGGTTTTAGCACAGCTCAAATATTGCGACCTCTAAATAATGAAAGTTACACAAAATCAGTATTCTATTAGACCCATGGCTCTAGTTAAAAATTAAGTCTAACCTGGAAATGAAAAAAATAATTAATTAACATTAACAGTCTCAAACCCACAAAAATGGAATAAAAAATATTTTGAAATCTTATTTCTGAGTAATATCGATCCTGGGACTCAAGGGGTTAATACATATCATGAAACCAATATGGACTAAAACAGATGATCTAATGCATTTTATAGATTGCTAGATTGCGAGCCCGACCTGCATATATCACTTTTTGCCACTAATTAATTCTTAGCCTCCGATTGCAGATTACGTGTAACTTCCCTATTTTACTGATGTCATGATGACGGTTTCATTTGGCTGTGTCTAAGAAGTAAATTATGAACTTGCTTTAATATTGCCAGATCATATGATTAAGCCCCCTGAAATCCTACTTAAAAAGTTTACGAGTATAGGGTTATGGATATAAATTGAGTCAACAGAATACATCTAAACATTTAAAGAAAAAAACACCAGCAGAAAAATATTCAGGTTACAGACATTTGCAAGCTTCTAATAGAATAGGGCTTAATATATTTACTCAATACAATACTCTATGGAAACTGTTATTCCTGAACGTTTATAGTGTGTATAGTGCCTTAGAAATGACAATACTCTCTACAGGGCTGGTTAGGTCCCCAGTCTAAGTGTTCATACTAAATCCATAATAATGTGTCATTTTGGCTACCAGCCTACATATATTGCTATGAAAGAACCAGTGCAGTCTAATGGAAAAGTTTGAACATGCACACTTATAAACGCTTATTGATTTATTATGGATTTGCCTATCCCACATTGCATTGCTCATACATACATTGCTGTAATAAAGCTATGAAATATTTTTTTAATTACAATTATCATTATAATGTTTAATTTTAGAATACCATTAGAACCAGTAGCGCTAGGAGCACATTAAACAATGGATAGACAAGACAGTACATGTGTACATACATGAGAAGATAAGGGCCTACTCTCAGGGGAGTTTATAATACAAAAAGTAACAGGGTAAAGACAATTAGATTAATGCATTGCAAGATGGATTAGTAATAAGGGAGAGGTGTGCAAACCATAATGGGTAATGTAGGAAGGTGGTAGCTTCTCTGAACAGGTGGGTTTTAAGGAGCAGAGAGATCAAGGAGTATTAGTAGGAAGAAGTGTCCCCTGATCTTGGCAGTAATGTGTTACCTTTGTGAGCAGTCTCGGTTGAGTGTTGGGGACAGAAGCCAAATTGTAGTGGGCCAAATATAATTAAGTTGATCCACATAAAATAATTCCTGGGAGCATCAGTCCTTCAGAATACAAATCTATACATGTTTCTTGAACATGAGGTTAGTTAAATGATGAAACCCTACTCTAGAATTAAACAGTTCACAAGCCAATTAACTAAAAAAATAATGGGCCTGATCACTTCAGAACAGGGACAGAACCTGCTAAATAATACCCCACAGTGTGTCATTTTTCCATAGGAAGATTTGCATTGGACTTGTTGGGCATATTTAGAATTAAAGTTCATATGTTTATTTGTTGGGCATAAACTATTAAAAACCGTATGTAGTTTAAAATTGAAAAAAGTTAATGGTATTTCGTAATTTTGAATGTGTCGGTTTTCCCCTAAGCAGAACTGTTTTCTCCTCCTCCCTGCCACTAATCATGGGGAGTGGCCAATTCTGCCTGGGGGCTGGACTAAAATAAAGTCTGACCAGTCTATATTCTGGTTCAGATTGAATATGTTCAGTAAAAAGGACAGGGATAGATGACCTGATACTAGGCTGACAAATGTGGGAACTGCAAGCAAGTTAAAATAGAGCTGTTATTTCTGTGTAGGCAATGGGTGGGGCTAATGATGCTATGGGGTGTGGTCAATGACATAATTGTCTAGGCTGCTTCCAAGCTCCATCATGTTTCAGCCCCAAGGCAGATCTGGCCAATTTCCGGATAAGACACAGAGAGGTAAAGAAAAGCAGCTCTGCTTAGGAGGAAAACAAACAATATAAAATTAAGAAAAAAATATTAACTTTTATTTATTTACTGTTTTATTGTCTATGCTCACAAATTTATGAGCTTTATTATCCAGTGAAGGCTTAAGAGTTGCTCTACTTGTCGGTACCCTCATATGAATGGATGACATACAAATGTTGTAATGTTGTTTAAAGAAAATGTGAATAATCTCAGTAAAAATGTAATAATAAAATAATAGATGAAATGTAGTGCCTTCACCTTCCCATAAGACTTTTTGGAGAATGTTATTTATGCAGAACTCACACGATCCATTAATCTATAAATGTATCTGGACATTATTAAGATAACTTCAGCTACCTACATAACTTTGCAATGCAATGAAACAAGCCGTGTTTCTTTTATATTGTAGACTCAATTGTATTATTCTTAAAGGTTGTCTTTAGCCGTAAGTCTTGTAATACAAACCATGCTAACTAGTTTGTTCCTTGACAAGGACTTTTCAATGTGAAGCTGAGTGTCAAGACTAAGGTAAACCAGGGTGAGTTCCCCCCAGAAAGAACTCTGAACCCCTCAGGTCCAATGTCATGCCACAAAATGTAGATGGGTACAGTGATCCAGGAGATATTTACTGACAATATTGGCAGGTCTTTATAGGTAAATTCAAAAGTGTGAGCATAGTTGCCCTCCTGACTGCAGGTATGTCTGCTATGCAGAGCACAGAGTGTAAGTAATTTGACAGCATCTCTAGGGATTAAAGTGACATTTGAATATTATTTTAGTAATATAACATTAAAGTTTGTCAGTCATGGAGACTTTGCTAGGCACTTTCTCACTTGAGAGCAGGTGAGAAGAGCTGAGATAAGGTGAGAAGAGCTAAGATAAGGTGAGAAGAGCTAAGATAAGGTGAGAAGAGCTGTTTTCCCCTTCGGAAATAGTACATAAAAAATCCAGAGATAATGTAATTCTAAGACCAAGGCATCCTGTTGTGTTTGCCCTGAAATAACTATGAACCCCCCAGGTTATCTGTTGTAATGGTTGTTATGTACATGGATTGGCATGTGTGGTTGGCTGGAAAACAAGTGAGGTTATATGCACCCGTGGTTGACCTCATGTCGGTCAGGTAGCTGGTAGGGAGGTCCCTATTACATGTGACCTTGGGTGAGGTTCTGAGTCTCTGGCATGGAATCCTTATTCCTGAGTGCCCCAGTACACCCCAAACAATGTGGGTGCAACCCTGATACATAAGCCTCTAATGCCCTGATAAAGTATTCACCCTTTTGGCTGAATTACAAGGCATAGCGCAGTGGTTCTTCCGTAAGCGATAATGGAATACAGTTAATACTGGAGGGCATACTGCCCTACTCTGGTTGTACCCATTGAGTGTTGAGAAAACCAACTCCCAGAAGGTATGAAGCTGAACGTGGCCGGTCCAGCTGGTTCAGTATCTTGACACTGAGCTTAAAGGATAACAATTAGTGTTTTAGGGTTAATGGGTATTTTAACAGGTTTTATGAGGTTACGGCCTAATAACTTTATCTAACAAACCAATTAGAAATACAAACAGTTGTTAAAAAAGTGTGTGGCAAAATTACATATAATCATAGATTAAATGTATCTTATTTATTAACAACATGTATTATTATAATGCTATAATTAAATTACTGTATAATGTTTTAGTTAAAGGTACATGGAATTTACCAAATGAAATCATGTTTTTTATTTTAATATTGGATAATATTTCACTGTTTTATTATAATTGAACTGTCCCCCCTACCTGCTGTGTGGAGATTAGAATTTCTGATGGTTCTGAAAGGACCAAAAATCACAAGCGACATGCAAATGGGAATACATTTCATTACAATCAACACATCAGAATTCTATACAAATTCTTATCCCAAATGAAGAAAAAAAGCTGAAATATATTTTTGCAGTAAAGACAAGCTTGTAATTTTTAGTCCATTCAGGAGTCGTCCCTATACGCTCAATATAATAAACAGTGCAACTGAACAGCCTATTCAAGGAAAAAAAATGCTGTAAAACCTAACACTGTAGCAATTAACAAATTGTGAAAAGAATTTGAAACAAAACACTTTTTATAATTTATGTGGTGGTACAGAGTCTGTTAGAGAAAATAAATATAGTTAAAGTAGATAATCATTCATTCGTATACACCAGAAGGCACAATAATGTGTAACTCTGGTGCCTCTTCACCCGCTATATAAATCTATCGCCTTTCATTATAGTATTGATTTTCCTAATCATGAAATGAATAGTGATTTAATAATAGTTAATGGTGGCAGTTCCATTTGGCTCTCATTACATGTAAAACAGCTGTGTCATATATTATATATTAACTTGATGTAGTCAGTCAGGGTCGGTCAAACCATTTCACACTGCTTCCCTTAGAGACATTTTTGAATCCCGTGGTAGGTTATTGTTATTTAATGCTCAATACATAAAACAAATTTTCACATATAAGGAGAAGGTCACCTTTCTATTTTAGAATTTCCTGCTGTAAATTTTAGGAAAAACAGAACAAAATTCAGTGATCTGTATCTTAGAGGATCTGAAATGTCTCAGGTCAGGTAACATAATGGTGAGAGACAGACGACTAAGTAATACGATTATTTTTTCCATACATTTGTTTTATCTGACACACACATTACATTGTGTCATTCTATACACATACAGATTTATTCTATTTAAAAATAAAACTTGTTTTCCACACCCCCTGAGCTGCTTACATAGGCACAGTGAACATACCAATAGAAGCACTGCATGTGGGTACGTTTTTAACCCTATACTAACCTTAAAGCTAACAGCAGCACACTGCAGAGATCCACAGAGCAATGTCTGGACCCCTCATTGATTCCTTGTGCGGGGGACTACACATTCCATGGTGCCTTGCTACACAAACTGTCATCACAGATTGATACATTGTATTGGTTGCCTGTGATTGGCCAAAACAAATTAATAATTTTATGCAAATTTTTCAAACTTTAGGTTAAGCTTAATATTGATTATTTTGGGAATAAAATGTATTCATACACAACTGAATCTCCTCTCTATCAGATGCATTCATAATCCATGCAACTTAGATATGCCTTTAACATATTTTCCTTCACTGCCTCTGTTTCTGCCATTTTGCTACCAAAAAAAACTTTTCCAAATAGCCTGAAAGGCTGAATCAGAACCCCAGTGGTGGCACATTTATTTTCAAGTCCTGAGCGTGCCCACATTGTTTCACTATTACTATCTAGACTGCAACAGTATGAGCAGCTCCCTAATATATTTACCACAATTATCAGTGTAGGGTGACCACTGTAGTCTACATCTTAACCATCACCAATGTCATGCCCCCCAGATTTGGGGGACTACGCTCACCCCAATTCTCTCTCTCTCTATGGGTCGCAACTTTTTGTTCAGATCTCAAACATCAGCAGACACTGCAGACGACAGCATCATTTCTGAAGAGACAGGCACCATCAGACCCCTTTTCTTAGGATCTAAGAATCACACACCATGTACCTTTGATTAGAACAAGCAGACTCCGACACCACCTTTGTTTAGTGTGTCCAAAATCAGACTGCTACTTCTTTATTGTTACAGATATATAGAAAAACAGACAAAGATCTCACTCCCCCCCACATGCCAGATCTCAACTTACAGGTTTATAAAAATATACTTCCCCCTTCCAGACTAAAGCCAAAGCAGTCACACATGGCCGATCACAGGGCAATATAAATTCTTTAAAATCTTTAACCCTTTGTCACATAAGTGACTGCGTTAACTTTATTATTTAAGCATAGCCCACTATCCTATTTCTAACACAGATACAGTATTCCAATGTTAATCAATGACAGCACCACATGCACCCACCACATCCATGAAACAACTACATGTATGCACCACACCCATGTTACAACTGCCAAGCAAGTCGCCAGCACCCTCCACCCACACATATAACAACCGATTAACCCCAAACAGCCCAGTGGGCCCTTCTGTTCATAACAACCAAAGATATATTTTTTTTATAAAAAAAAAAAAATCAATAGTTATCCATTACATTAATGGACCAGCAATATTTAACTTTTATTCCATTGCATGTAAATCACAAAAACCCAATTATTATGGTCTCCACTAGTCCTTGTTTACGCTTCCTCTCAATCAACTGGTAAGACAAAGGTGGGCTAAGCAGATGCTTTATCTATCTTTCTGATTTAGGGTTTCTTAAATTAATATATTTTATTTTCAGTGCAAAAAAACGATCTTATAATTAAGAAAATATGCTCGTTTAAATGCATAACATGGCTCTCCATGTTATCTCTCCCTACCATTTACTCCCAGACAGGGGTAGGGGGGTGCACATGTTCAGATCCTCAATGTCATTCAGCAAGTGAGAATCTCCAGTGTAATCAGTAAAAAAAACCTGTAATATCTCATAATATCTGAGTAAGAGAGAGAGAGAGGGATAACACAGGAAGGCAAAGGAAAACATGTCATCAGAACTGCAACATAAATTAATAAATTGCATGTGGGTTTAAATACAGTAAGTGATTGCATTTAATAGTAAGCATTCACAGATTACTTATTTTGACCCAAGAGCACACAATTACAACAGTTTTGTCCTTTTACATTTCTGTGGTCCTTTACAAATGCATCATACAGTATGTTATCTTTATTTTAAATATATTTTTCAGTTGTTATTGGATATTTGGAGAAACATTTCTAAAAGTAAATGTTTTGTGCAGTATGTGTCAGGACGAACTTATCTGCATGCACACAGTAATAGCTGTAAACTCCCCTGTGAGAGAAAAGAAAGTAAGTGCCTCGTCGATGAACACATTTGTATGCAAACTGATACTGGAAATATTTTGGAGCAAGTTATATACGGTAATTATAATACACAAACTGTGAGCTGGAACAGTTATTTTAAAAAACAGACTGCAATAGGATAGTTCCCAATTAATCATATATAACAGAAGAATTGCATCAATCTATTTCTACCAAATTCTGCCAAACAATACAATAAGGCCACGGAAAAGGTGGTGTGACTGAGTCCCAAGCCCAAAGAGCTTACAATCAAGAAGGTGTAGTTGGTGGAGTGAGAAAGGGGAGTAACATATATGTAATGGCAGTTATCAAGGCAAAAGGCTGAGTTTTATTGGAGATGGTTGTGTGTTATAACTGTGCGTGGGACATTTGGACAATAGCAGATTATACATGGTAAATTTATAAGTAGATTATTTAAATTATCTAATTTTGCTAAGCTTTTGAAGCAAGGAGATAGTCTGACAGAGTGAATAAAAGAGTAGGTGCAGCTTGAAGCAGAGCAAAGGGGGCTGTTGGGGGAGTATTTGGAGATGAGGGCTGAGGTATATGTTAAGGGCAGGATTTTACATTTTATTTTGAAGTCTATGAGACGCCAGTGGAGTGAATGACAAAGAGGTGCTGCAGACACAGATTAATGAGTGAGAAAGATATGTCTAAATGAGGTGTTCAGTATGGACTGGAGTGATGGGGAGGTAAAAAAGATCTTCAGTATTTGTAGCACACTATGATGAGTATATGGACTCAAAGTTACATATGATTGTTTGCAATCAAATGGTGAGGAATAAGCTGACTTCTAAGGATGGGCAAACAGTGCAGCCCCCAAAGGGCACTTTGTGCTGATCACAAAAGATAACTATTACACATGTAATGTAAGCAAGAGAACAATAAATAAGTCTAGACACCAGACAGAAAACTGTGTCCATATCAGCGATGAGGGTGATGGATTTTGATTAACAACTTCCTACGATAGAGTGTGAGCAAGGTATACTAAATGGCAAAGTGTTGGGATAGTCTATAGTTCTATAGAGGCATTTGTGCAAAGATGTAACATATTCAAGAGTTCTCAAACACTTCTGTATGAGTGTGCAAATCAGTGTGTTTGTATATATTCTCGAAAGAGGCGCAACTAGCCTCAAGAATAACATTTAAAATCATGACCCTAACTTACAAAGCCATCAACAATAACGCTCCCTCTTACATCTCTGCTCTCATCTCCAAATACTCCCCCACCCGCCCTCTTCGTTCTGCTAATGACCTTCTTCTTGCTACAACTCTTGTTACCTCCTCTCACTCCCGCCTCCAGGACTTTTCTCGTGCTGCCCCTAGTCTCTGGAACTCCTTGCCTCGCTCCACCAGATTATCCTCTTGCCTCAAAACATTTAAAAGCTCACTTAAAACGCATCTCTTTAAAGAAGCGTATCACCTTCCACCCTAACACACTTATCACCTCTCTCTGCCTCTTTTACCACTCACTATACCTTAGATTGTAAATCTGTGAGTTTCTATCCTAAGTACTTTGGGAATTCACCATGGACATTGGATTCCTAGCTCAAAGACATGGCACTCCTTCCTTTGCTAAATGTTAATCTGTATTTATTATTGTCTGAACCTTATTTATGTACAGCGCTACGGAATATGTCAGTGCATTATAAATAAACTATAATAATAATAACTATACGGCTTATTCTACGTTATTTGTTGAATTATGATTAGTTAGATTCACCTATTTTGATGAATACATAACTTTTTCTTAAAAAGCACATAAAGCTACCTATCTATAAAGTGAACGGATATATCTATCAAGCATTGGTAAAAGTGGAGATAAGCAGAGTTAAGAGTACTCTCCACTTTCTATGTGTTCTGTGGGACCTGTTTATTAAACTGCAATACATTTAACTGATACATACAGCCTTATTAAATTGCGATTCGGCCAATTGAATAGGGCTCTATATAATCACAGAGCATATTTTTTTACAGAAGTTTTTAGTTAGTGAAGTTCACTAACTAAAAACATCTGTAAACAATTATTTCTATGTCCTTATAAAGAGCCCTTTTCAATTAGCCGAATCGCAATTTAATAAGGCTAAATGTCCCTATAAAATACATAGCAAATTGTGATATTTAACTCCACTTTTCCCCATTTTGATAAATATACTTCAATGTATTCTTAGGGCCTCATTCAAATGCGATTTGGCCAATTGAATAGGGCTCTATATAAGCACACAGCATATTTTTTGACAGAAGTTTTTAGTAAGTGAAGATCTCGCTTTTAGATAGAAGTTCACTAACTAAAAAACTTATATAGAGCCCTATTCAATTGGCCAAATCGCATTTGAATGAGGCCCTCACAATGTAGTACTAAACATCAAGGCCCTCATTCAATTGCAATTTGGTCAATTGAATAGGGCTCTAAATAAGCACAGAGCATATTTTTTTTAAATAAGTTTTTAGTTAGAGAAAATCTTGCTTTTGGATAGATGCTTACTAACTAAAAACTTCTTTAATAAAAAAATGTTATGTGCTTATTTAGAGCCCTATTCAATTGGCCAAATTGCAATTGAATGAGGCCCAAGTGATTACTGACAATAAAGCTAACAGAACACATTTGAAGGAAACAAAAACTAAAGTTTTATTTTACGAATGACCTTTTATTGGTGCATAGTGCCATCATCCATTAATTCTGCATTTCAGTTTCCACCGTACCCAAATGCACTATTAATAACACAATTATGACATTTATTAACTCAAGTAAAAAACGACTTGTGTTTGGTCAGTATACGTGGCGCTGTCCGGATCAGCAGTATTACGTTACTGTGCAACACTATTCGGCTTTCATTTGGTCTTATAATCAAGATATACTCTTTCCAAATCATTAAAACATTGCACTAATAGACTCTAAAGAATTAATCCACCATGTCCTTGATACTTCATTCCTATCCCAAATAAACCAATATGTCAGTAATAAATCTTTCCACTATTTTGCATTGTTTCCAACCCGTGCTTAGGGTATTTGTCTCTTTTCCAACACTCTGTTCCAGTTGAATTACAAGCCATGTATTAAAGAGAAAATATCCGTGCTTTGCCTCGGAAATAGCATTCGTGATCTAGGTGTCATGTATAATGTGTAACTGCTGTCTAAACAACAAAAATGACCTATTATGAGACGCTGTAGACCGCGCTCTAAATTATTACGCTACATTACAGAGGATCATCATTATTTCCTAGCAAAATTACTGAAGGGGAACTATGCAATGAACATTAATGTCTAAGATCTGACTGCGGATATTATTTTTCTTAAATTATTTGTGCCCTAAATTCATTTTGATTACACAGAAATATTGATACACAGAAATTGTAATTAATGTTCGGAGATATTGACACTGTAATACATAATATAGACAGTGTAGAGAAAAATGCACACATTGCTATGTAATAGGTATTATATATAGAAATTATTGGTACAGTAAGGGATGTACAGTATACACAAAGGCTAACACTTTATACTTACAATTAATACATAGTACAGAGATTATACGGAAAACTGATACCTTAATAAAGCTGTTTATCTTTACCATTTCTGCCATATTAATCAAGGTTCATATCTAATTAAAAGGAATGGGACAATATTTCAAATATGGTATACCGTAATTTAAAACTAACGGTAATGGTATGTGATTTAACAATTGAACGCTATTAAAAATCTTTTTCAAGGTAATGATTGTCAATACTTGCTAATTACCCTTGGAGTCAGCCCAAAGAAGTAATCAGGCTAATTAGACTACATAGCATTTTGCTATACAAACCTAGGGAACATTTTTTTATATGTCCCATGATATATTTTAAGTGTCAGCATTTCTCAATACTATCCCCATTATATATTAATGGCCACTGCGGTTACATTTGTTCCATATAGTATTTTGGATAATAAACGTGATTACTGGTCAAATGTTTTTATAAAGTAAAAAAAAAACAAATACACACAATGTTTATATTTTTTTAATTTTATATGAAATTATTTTTTACTGAGCCTACTTTTGGCAAATTCTGTCTCAGCAGAGTGTGTCATGAAGTAATCAGCGTTGCATTTATGAGAGCACTGGCAATGTTTACTGCCACATTCTAATTGTGCAGACAGAGCTCCTTCTCTGTATTCAAAGTCTCCGCCCACTTCAGGAAGCAGGGAACTTGAAATTAAAATGGTAGATCTCTCAGCAGCATAATAGCTTACAAAATTATAAATTAGTGGCTGTTTTACTATGTTACATTCTAGAAATATGTTATGTGTTACCTAATTAGACTATAGCCTGAAGATACAGATCTATCCCCTAGTTGTACCAGGAACAGAGCAATTTTTAATTAAAGGGTCTCTTTAGGCAAACATTTTGTTTTGTATAAAATGTTTTAATTACATTTCTTTAATTAATACAGTCCTCATTAATGTAATTTTCAATAACTATCCATAACAAAGATGTATTAAAAAGTCCAAGATGTAAGTTTATTTTAAGAAAACATTTTTAATAACATTCAATTGATAAAGTACTTCTTATTACCTACTAGTAACTTGCTCTTCATAAATGACGGTATCATATGTTATGTTCAGTTGGTTGTTCTGTCTCGCTTTGTGCTGTCTCTCTCTGTGATGTTTTTTTTTGTGCGCCCTCTCTCTGTGCGCCCTCTATCTCTTCATGAGCCCTCTCTCTCTGTGCACCCTCTCTCTCTGTGCGCCCTCTCTCTCTCTGTGCACTCTCTCTCTCTGTGTGCGCTCTCTCTCTGTGTCCTCTGTCTCTCTCTGTGCCCTTTCTCTCTCTCTTTATGCCCTCTGTCTCTCTCTGTGCCCTCTCGCTGTGCTCTGTGAGCTCTCTGTCTATCTCTCTCCCCTCTCTCTCTTCCTCCCCCTCTCTCTCTCTCTCTCCCTTTCTCTCTCTCCCTCCCTCTCTATCTGCCTCCCTACCTCTCTCTCTACCTCCCAACCTGTCTCTCTGCATCCTCTCCCTCTCCATCCCTCCCTCTCTCTTCCTCTCCTATCTCTATTTCCCTCCCCTTCTCTCTCTCTCCCTCCCTCTCCCTCTCCATCCCCTTTCTCTCTCTCCCTCTACTATCTCTCTTTCCCTCCCCTTCTCTCGCTCTCTACTCTCTCTCTCCCTCCCTTTCTCTCTCTGCCTCCCTACCTCTCTCACTGCCTCCTCTCTTCCCTCTCTCTCTTACTCCCTCTATCTCTACTCCCCTCCTTATCTCTCTGCCTCCTCTCTTCCCCCTTTCTCTACCCCTCCCTCTCTCCCCCTTCCTATTCTCTCTCTCCCTCCCTTTCTCTCTCTGCCTCCCTACCTCTCTCACTGCCTCCTCTCTTCCCCCTCTCTCTTCCCCTCCCTCTCTCTCTTCCTCTCCCTCTCTCTCTTACTCCCTCTCTCTACTTCCCTCCTTATCTCACTGCATCCTCTCTTCTCTCTCTCTAACTCCCTCTATCTCTACTCACCTCCTTATCTCTCTGCCTCCTCTCTTCCCCCTCTCTCTTCCCCTCCCTCTCTCCCCCTCTCTCTCCCTCCCATTCTCACTCTCCCTCCCTTTCTCTCTCTGCCTCCCTACCTCTCTCACTGCCTCCTCTCTTCCCCCTCTCTCTTCCTCCTCTCTTCCCCCTCTCTCTTCCCCTCCCTCTCTCTCTTCCCCTCCCTCTCTCTCTTACTCCCTCTCTCTCTACTTTCCTGCTTATCCCTCTGCCTACTCTCTTCCCCCTCTCTCTCTTACCCTCCCTCTCTCTCTTACTCCCTCTCTCTCTCTCTCTCTCTCTCTCCCCACTTCCCTCCTTATCTCTCTGCCTCCTCTCTTCCCCCTCTCTCTTCCCCTCCCTCTCTCTCTTCCCCTCCCTCTCTCTCTTCCCCTCTCCCTCTCTCTCTTCCCCCCCTCTCTCTCTCTCCCCTCTCTCTCTCCCCCCTTCTCTCCCCCCCCCTCTCTCTCTTACTCCCTCTCTCTATTACTCCCTCTCTCTGTACTTCCCTCCTTATCTCTCTGCCTCCTCTCTTCCCTCTCTCTCTTACTCCCTCTCTCTCTACTTCCCTCCTTATCTCTCTGCCTCCTCTCTTCCCCCTCTCTCTTCCCCTCCCTCTCTCTCTTACTCCCTATCTCTCTCTCTACTTCCCTCCTTATATCTCTGCCTCCTCTCTTTGCCCTCTCTCTCTCTTCCCCTCCCTCTCTCATCCCCTCCCTCTCTCTCTCTTACTCCCTCTCTCTATCTCTACTTCCCTCCTTATCTCTCTGCCTCCTCTCTTCGCCCTCTCTCTCTCTTCCCCTCCCTCTCTCTTCCCCTCCCTCTCTCTCTCTTACTCCCTCTCTCTATCTCTACTTCCCTCCTTATCTCTCTGCCTCCTCTTTCTCTCAAGTAGCAAAGTGTTCTTATTCTCTTGTCCCTCATTATTCATAATAGGAGGCATTTTAGGAAATCTGAATCAATGCAGTGTTACTAGACATGGAAATATGTATGAATATCTGATGCAAATTTCCTCACTCGTTTCAAAAAACTAAATCTGCCTGGTTTAGGTAGTATTTCCCTTCTCCGAGATATCTGCCAAATATAAGAGGATTAGCATAATTTGTACATATGTCCCTGGCTCTGGCATATATCTTGTGAATTACAGCATCCTATCTAGCAATTCTAACCCTCGCTGTTATTTTATGGGAAACTTGTGTTTCTCAGCTGACTTGTGTGCAAGCAAGATAAGGCGGTGACTTTGTTGTGGAAATAAACAGTAAAATACATGACTAATGTAGAGCTAGAAGAAACAGGGCCCGAGGGGTTGATCACTGAAAGGCCATTATAAAGCCCAGACACAACCCTGCATGCTGGACTCACAACACGGTAAAGATCTTTGAAATATACCTAGCTTTCTCACAATAAAACATTTTTTTTTCATGATATCTTATTCACAATATGGCAGTTTTCATCCTCTTTTTATGTGTTACTTCACTCACAGGATGTTTGCTGGTCTCCAGATCATAAATGGTGAGAGCTTCTACTCTAAAACATGTTGTATACTACTGTATTATAAAAAAAATAATCTACTTTTCCACCATTTATTTGTTTATAAGTTTGAATTCTTTCACAGAAGCTGGTAAGAGATGGGAAGCATGTACTAGGCTAATAGATCTACTATATGGCTTTCAGTGTTGGAGTAAAATTCCATATATTGAATCTGTTAATCTTGACCCTTATATATTCGTATTGGGAATCAAACAACCCCCACCACCATTACCCCATAAATAAAAACACTTCACACCATTTTTGGAACAAAAATGGCCTCAGCTTTTTTACTGGATTTAAAGTAATAACCAAATAATCCATATCCATTAGTGCTTGCCAGTCCAACTCAGCACACCACCTCCCAGGTGAACCCCGTTCCCCTAGAGGCTCTTCCTCGCTCTCTCCCTCTCCTATCTCTCGTTTGCTCCCCTTCTCTCTCCCTACCTTTCTCTCTCCCTCCCTCTCTCTCTGCCTCTCTACCTCTTTCTCTGCATCCTCTCTCTCTACTCCTCGCTCTCCCTCTCCATCCCATCCCAACGAAAAAGGGCAAGCACTACCACCCCACCCATGCTGTGACAAACCAACATATCATTAACTACAATCAATATCCTTAAATTAACCATGACTAATTCCTTTTCCATTCCAAGGGAGGAATGGTGGGAAACTGCTCTTCCATCATCTCCAGCTAAGTGTGTGCCTCTGCCCAGCAACAGCCCACTTTATGCCATGTAGAGGCCCCTTCTCTACCTCCGCTCCCTTCCAATCACTTTAAAAAATGCCATCCCTTAACTCCTCCTTAGGTTAAAGCTGACTCTACCTCCACTTTTCTCCCCCGTGTGCTCCTAGAACAGTGGTTCTCAGACCTCTCCTCAGGATCCACCAGACCGGCCATGATTTAGGCAGCTAGTATTCATTAGGAGGTAGAGTGTCAAATTGCTTCACCTGTGTATCCATACAGTGTTTCACCTAAATCATGGCCGGTCTGGTGGGTCCTGAGTAGAGGTTTGAGAACCACTGGTCTAGAACATGCTTCCCACCTCTTACCAGTATCAACTGAAGAATTATTCTAGTAAATGAATGAAAAGTAGCTGAAAACTACAGTTTTAATTAATAAAATGGCAATTTAGAAGACATTAGATTAGAAAGCCTTATCATACAGTAGAATACAGCATGTTGTAGGGAGTGGCTCTAACTCTTTTTGATCAGGGGACCGACTTGTTACCTTCCAGTGCTCATGGGGACCAACTTTGCGATCCAGAAAGTTTTGGACAGGGTTATATTTAATTTGTCATCTAGCTTTTCACTGATACTTTCATCAATAATCTATCCTTAACTGTGACTAATGATTGTCGGATGTTTGAGGGCCAGCAGGTAAGGTCTCGGGGACTGGTACTGACTGTAGAGTGTTGGAACATAACGATGACCCTTTAATTATTGAGAAATGTTGAAACTTTAATACACTGTGGAGTGTATACATAAAATGTCTTATTTTAATATATATTACGGAAGACATAAAAAAATGTTCACTAGGGTTGTATAGCAAACTGCTGTATAGCTTAATTAGCCTGATTACTTCCTTGGGTAATTAGCAAGTATTGACAATCGTTACGTCAAAAAATAGATATTAATGATGTTCAATTGATAAATGACTTGTCATTACCTATAGTTTTAAAATTATACCATATTTGAAATATTCTCTGTTTCCTTTTAATTCTTTACTTCTTTTTATTTTATCACTTTATAGTTTTGGGTACGGTATATGCATTTTGTGGATACTCCTTTATATACCTGAGTTATTATTTTCCTACATGTGATTGGAAGTCAGGACACCCTCTGCTGGTGCTGCTGAGGTACCTATCATACCCTCCTGACGATGACCCTACACGGGGTACTAGACACATCGGTGGATTGATCTACTGGACATACAGCCTCATTCAATTGGATAATCCAAAAAAGTAGGACTTACATTTGGGGGCCTGCTGCGGGCTGATTTAATGTGCTATTCAATTGTCCTGGCGTGCAAGTTAGGCGCCGATCACGAGAATTGGAAACCATGCTATTGACAGTAGCATTTTGCTTGTGGACACAAGCCCGTAACTCGTGGTTCAAGTGCGTAAAATCGGAGCACTGTAAAAATGCAAAAATAAAATCAATCCAGCACTGTAAATGATGGGAAACACAATGGGTGACATTAGTATTAAAAGCACAACATTCTCAAGCTCACACATCGACAAAATATAATACTTTATTTCATGTTTTATTTCCGTCCAAAGTCCGGCTGGCTTGATTGACCTCCAAGCCCGTAACTCGTTATTCAAGCCCGTAGGACTTCAATGAAATATGGAGGTTGGATTCCAAAGTCCTATGGGCTTGGAGGATGAAGCCAGTAGGACTTTGGATGGAAATTAAACATGAAATAAAATATTATATTTTGCCGATGTGCGAGCTTGAGAATGTTGTGCAATTACTTTTATTGTCAACCATTGTGTTTGTGATTTACAGTGCTGGATTGATTTTATATTTGCATTTAAAGTGCTCCGATATGTCAGTAAGCCCTTTGCAAGACCTCCTTGGTTCCAG